>JAECUM010011025.1:0-12843 GCA_016617855.1 Megalonaias nervosa | reverse complement strand
AAAGAGGGCATTAGCTTGATATTTCTATAAACATCAAAAGTAGGGGAGTGCTTCCCTTTTGCCAGCTCTAATTCTTTCGTACTAATTTGAAATTCCTTTTCATTATTGTCTTTTTGCAATTGTATATCTAGTTTTACTTTCTCAAATTGCATTTGTCTTTCTCTTTCTCTCTCTTCAAATTTCCTTTGCATTTCTTCCCTTCTTTCTTTATATTGTAACCCCATTACTTCCATTTGTTTTCCTTTTGTATCTTTTCTATTTGAAACTGAACCTGTCTTATCTCTAATTCCAACTTTTTTTAGCTGGACTTCCATTTTCAAAACGTCCAAACACTCCTGGGTAAAATTCAAGAAATTCTCTACTTTTGATGATATTGTGAATGAAAGCATGTTGTTTTCACTAAAGGTTTCAAACAAAAATGTTAAAATAGTACTTGGGATTTGAAAACTAGGGGAATTTAAATTTCAAAAAAACAATTTTCTGAAATATTTTAGCCAAATTCAAATATCCTAAGGACGAGCGTCCCAATTTTCCTTTTGTTACGTATCGGCTCGTTCAAAAGTAACAAAAGAAAAGAATGAAGACAACAAGCTTTGTAAGTTTTAACAAAAATAATTTATTTCCCTAGAAAACACGGTGAAAAGGTGAAAATATGAAATAGGACTTACGGTTTGTGAAGAAAATCCAAACATTTATCCTAGAATTGTGAAAATATATAAGTCCTATCAATAAACAGTTCTAACTGAATCTAGTTTGAATCTCAAGTTGGTTCCAAGATGAAGGATGATGACGTCAGAAGAAGTCTTTACACAAATGTCCAGAATTTCACGTTGAACTACAATTTGTACTGTACTATTCCAATTTAGAATGAATTTCACTGAATGTCTTTGTCCTAAACCACTTGTGTAGTTCTCCAGGGAAAAATAAATTATTATTTAAAAAGTAGATGAACTCCTATAGCTGTCATCTATAACAAGACACATCTCGAGCTCTACAGATGTAAAGAAAAATAAACTTTTTCCAGCACAAGAAAAATAATACCTTCTTCTCAAGGTATAAGAACGACTCTGACTATTTCACAGGGACCTAAGTGTTTTTAAACCGAACTAAGAAGTCATTTCATGCAACCGCACGAAGAACGCGTGGTTATTTCATCATCTAACAATCGCAGTACACGATGTAATCACATATGCTTAGAAAATGACCTTGGCCACAACCAATCGTTTACGCCGGTTGTTTATCAACCCGGCAATCTAAAATAAAAAACTTACGAAAGCCGAGAGTCATATTTACGTTCTAAATAAACACGATGTTTCTTTCAAAAATATCAGATCCCGTGAACATAATCATCATCATAATAATATACAATGATACAAAAATGGAATAAAAAGAATTCAAATTTTAACACAAAAGTAATTAAACTATATGGTCGTAACACTAGTATTTCAATTTGTACTAAATAAAACTGACTTGATCATATTATATTTCAGATAAGAGAGGGGAAGTAAAAAAATAAAATCATTGCATATTAATTATTTCTTTAACATTATAAGCATATAGTTTTAATTTTTATATGAAGGTTTAGTGATCTGAAATTTTCATTATAATTCCATTATAACATTCATTCAACTGGTGTAACTGAGATTTTAGTTATCAACCCATGTTTCACTGTGTTTATTTTACTGTGTTTTTCACCACTATGCCAGTATCATTAAATATGATGATAGTTTAAATTATTTTAATTTGTAAGCTTATTGTGTAGTTAAATATTTACATCTGTTATTGTTGAGTTTGATTAAATTAAATTATTTTTGCAATAAACTGAGGAACCTGAAATCAGATGTTTTTTTATATAGTTAATTATAAGATTCATGTGAACACGTGCATCCGTTTGTTTGGAATACAATTACAGATAACTGCATGCATCCACAATGTTGACACTTATACACACGCTACCGAAGGACGTCACAATGCATTGCGCTGGCTTGAACATCGCTCAGCCATCACCGTCATATCGTGCAAAAACCTCGGAAGTAGTTTAAGAATCCACATCAATTTAATGTGTTTAGAGATTCGCCTCTGGCGGAGTGCATCATATATTACAACAGCAAAAGCCGAGATAGTTCCGATTGTGACTTGACTCATTCCACCGCCACATTGTTCCACGTAATGGAAAGTAATTATGGATATAGTTTTCAATGGTGACGAATTACATCCGAGGTTTCTTTCTCGACTTGACAGAAAAGGATGTTCCAACTGACCTTGCGCGTAGCTCATTGAGATTTTCGCCAAACGAGAGTATGTTAAAGGACTAACTACTCTGAGAGAGTGACAGGTGCAAGGTGAAGTTGTTTACATTTCAAAATGCAACATGGACATAATGTTGGCGTATCTCTATGTTACCTTCATGCACTGTGGCTGACATTTCTTTGGATATTGTTCTTGTGGGAATTGCACATGGTCTAAGCACACGGCTAGCAAAATGGATGCTCCAATAGTCTAAAAAATCAGCTTGATTTAGTCTAGAGTATATTATCTTCAGCAGTTATTAAAACACTGAAAATAAATTTGTAGACTAGACAATACCAGCTTCTAAAAGTGCGATGAACGATTTACAAAATATATAAAAAGTTAAAACACTTAATATATTTTTACAATTTACCTCTGAAATCCAGGAAGTGAAAATGACCAAGCGGAGATAGCAGCTTTTTATGTGCACGTCTGAAGTAAGGCCAAGCTAAATACTCTCACTCATCAATTATACACCAAATAAAGGGAATTAAACGTTCTTTTAACAGTACCAAAGGTATACAAGATCTTTTTTTATTGGCCAGAATAACCAGTGTGGAAAATCTGGCAAATTGTTTTTCTTTAAAATTCTAACCCTACACAATATACAAGGTGTGATCCATAAGATTGACCTAGCAGTTGCGACTGACTCTCGGACCACCTCTGCTATTTCTGCCAAACTATAACATGCCTTCGATTTATCTCAGCGTATTCATTTTCAAAGATATGATATATTATGTTTGCCGGAATTTTTTTCACAGAAAAGAAACCGCAACCTATTCGGACCACCTCGGCTATTTCTACTATTGGATCGATAGTGGGATTGATCTAGAAATTGCCAATGAATAAAATGAGTTAGATGCATTCGCATCTTCTCTGTCATTCATTTTGTTCTCAAATGACTGAGGTGATCCAATTGGCAGCTGATGGCAGCGGGCACACGTTTGAGGCTTGATCCGTTGGACCGACCTCGAAGCTACAATGAAAATGAGCCTTACCAAACATCTGGTTCAGTCGCTGACTGGTTCATACCTTAGCTAGGATTCCTAATAAAAATATAGATCAGATCACTGACATACGAAGATAAGTTTGAAGTTTTACAATTGTTCAAAGTCTCAAACAATTATCATCTTATTTTTTTGTTGTTGTTGCAATATTGTGCATTTCTTTAGTCAGATGATAGAAGAACAAGCTCCTATCGGACAAAACTATAATGCAACTCAAATAAATTCCTACTTAATTAGCATACGTTTATGTGTGTGTGTGTGTGTGTGTGTGTGTGTGTGTGTGTGTGATTTGAATTTTTAACGTAGTTTTAACCATTTTTCAGTCATATCGCTACGATGTCTGCAGTATGACAGTTAATAGTGATGTCTGGCACTGGGGCATCATGTCCCACCCAGTCACATTATCTTGACACCGGGCAAACCAGTCCTAACACTAACCTTTTAATGCTGAGCGCCAAGCGAGACAGCTGCTAGTACCATTTTCATGTCTTTGGTATTACTCGGCCGAGGTTCGAACCCGCAACCTCCCGCATCCGAGGCGGACGCTCTAACCACTTTATCACCGGATAGGTACATACGTTTATGTAGATAAAAGACAAAGAAAAATATGTTTTCATATGATAGCGACTATTTTATTTTTCCCGATCGAGATTTCATTTGTACATTGCACTGAAAGCTCAAAGACTCAGAGTCTTACTGCACAATTGTTTTAATAACTATCATGATATTTACCATGTACCGTATTATATTTCAGACTTCTAATAATTATCGTATTATAGTATTCGCACACAGTCCCGGTTATTTGTACCCCTCCCCTACCGATATAAAAAAGAGAGAACTTAGTCATTTCATTCACTGAGTCATAAAGGCTAACCTGATTATGCCATGGGACCACAAACTTTGCCAACTTGGCGTTTCAAATCAAACGGGACTCTCTTTAGGAATACAGTCGCCATATTTGCATTGGCGAGTCAAGCAACAGATGTGTCGTAGTTCACCGTTAATGATAATCTCAATAATTCCGTCAATTTCGGAGTTACATCTCTTTAAAAGCGGTTATACAAGAGTTCCTCTTTTTATTTGTTGAATTTGTTTTAGAAATATTAAAACTAGACATTGCAAATACTGTACGCAGACGACACCGTCTGTACTAATATGGGCTGTTCTAGAAACCAGAAAAGAACAGCGTGCAGTCTGTTTTCTTGTTTACAAGAGCTTCGTTGCTTTGAAACGCCAATAAGTGTACAGTGTTAAGAATCATTGGCGTCAGTCAGTTAGAAGTTATAAAACAACGAATGAAATGACTAAGATTTGTGCATTTTTTATATCCCTGATACATTTTGTTTCTAAAATCGATAGGGAGGTGCAAACAAACTGGAAGATGTGCGAATACTATAATTTTCATGTTCCGTGTTATATTTTAAACTAATACCAAAGTTGCTGAAGTAAAATATTTGTTTACTTCAAGCAAATCATATCCGACTTCAACAAATCAGGTCTGACTTCCACAAATCGTTTCCGATAAAAGCTGGTAAAGATTTGCACATTGCTTTAGTATTTGCACCAACTTACGCTGCACCCCGAGGATGGTTTGTACATTTAGCCATTGCGTCCGGGGATGACCATGTCTCGATTGGGGTACCACCCCAGTTAGATTCTATGAGTCCTATAGGGTGCTTCAAATGAGGATACAGGTCTTTAGCATACAGCCAGCATACGGCCGAGAACAAGTCTATTACTCCTGAAAAAAAACAAAAAAAAGCCACAGATAAGAAAACCAAAATAAAAGATAACGTTTGTTATTGTGTGTATGACGTGTCCAAATTCAAACAACCTTGACCGAGATCTATCGTCGTATCCTGCGCAAGTAGCACATGCACGTGATTATATCAGTAAAAGAGGAAGGGGGGAAGTCATGATAACGGTAGCGCTCTACAGTTTCGTATTTTGCATTAGATTTTTAAGAAAACAATTTCTCCGGCTTTCCTAACTGGTTATACTGACTATTTAAAAAAAATACCTTGTATATCTTAGGTACTGTTCAAATAACTTTTAGTCCCTTTTTTCTGCGGTATGATTGACGGGTGTAATATGGGTAATGGAGTATATAGCTTGGCCTTACTTCAGATGTACACCTTTAGAAAAATTGCAAGCTCCGCTTGGTCATTTTCACTTCCTGGACTTCAGAGATAAATTTAAAAAAAAGAGCCGATAACTTTTTTAAAAACATTTTATATATACATGGTAATTCATTCACTGCACTTTCAGAAGCTGGTATTGCATAGTCAGGCAAAATTCGTTTTCCCTATTTTAATAACTGCTAAAGATAGTGTTCTTTAGACTATTTCAGGCTGATTTTTTTCGAGCACACGGGAGCAGTCGTTTTAGTTAGCGGTGTGCTTAGATAATGTACAATTTCCACAAAGTACAATATTCAAAGAAATTCAGCCACAATACAGTAAGGTAACATAGCGGTACACGAAGATTCTCTCCAGTGTGCATGTTGCAAATGTAAACAGCTTCACCTAACACCCACCCCACCCCGCTCTCAGAAGTTCATTATATTTGTAGAGCTCGCCCAATATCTTTGGTTACTCGCAATCCACACAAGTTACATAACTCTCGCAGTTCGGAATCTGATCCCTCGATGACTTCGTGCTAATTGTCACACACTACCTGCACATTGTGTCAGTCACGCACAACTTACACCACCGTATAGTAGACATTCCAAACCTTTCCCCCATGTTCGATTTAAGTACCTTGCCATTCTATAATGAAAAATTTTACTCGAAGTTTTCTCCGTTTATTCTTCTCTTGTTTACTCCGACAATGATTTGGTGGACAACACTTCCCATCTGCTTCGGAGTTTACTGATAGAATCACGTGCCTATGGCAACCAGATAAGACCTTACGCTGTATATTGTAAATCTAAAGTATAAGTCATGCAGGTCATCAGGCGTTCAGTACCGGCTACTTCAGTCACGGGTGTCCATTCTACATGTAAAGTACAAAGCATACAGGCTGTGGAGGCGTTCAGTACCGACTATTTCAGTAACTGGTGTCATCTTTTAGAATTTGATATTCAAGTACGTGGACATTTTTGGACGAGGACCCCGGGTGGCCGAGTAGTCTAAAATGCTCGCCATTACAGATTACTGGCATCTCAGTTCTGTCCTCGTGGTTTTGAGTCTCGGACTCGACCAACGTGGATATGTGAGAAAGCTTGCCGGTAGCTTCCCGTGGATCGGTGATTCTTCTTGGGTTTTTCCCGGGTTCTTCTACCTCTAAAAATACTGACCGCCATGCATAGCCTATCATGATCGGAAAAATAGTGTTAAACCAACAACAACATTTTCGGACTAGGTCAACCTAAATGTGTTATCTAGTACAAAACTATACTCAGAATTACTTTCGTTCACATATACTAAATGACGCGCGCTGTAATGTCATAATAAAATCTGTGCGTGTTGGATAGAATTCGTATTTGTTATGATTAGACCTGACGTCCTCTTGTCTTGACCGGTTTAGTACCTGGCCACTATTGTAAAAGTCCATAACGATAAATAATTTTCGTATGGAAGGTTTTGTATGATATTTAAGGTGCAAGATCATTCAGCAGACAGGATCGAATGGACCTTGGTTAAACTATATTCGTATTAAAGTTTAGAACAACAATTAATATTTAATTTTGCATGAGAAAATAACCCTACACGACCACGTTGACATACACTTTAATGTTAAGCAACTAGTGTCGATCCAGATTTTCCTGCGCACAGAGTGGGTATGAGGTGTTTGTACTGAGTTTACACACGGAATAACACGATATGACACCTAACAAAGTATACCACAAAGTATGTTGGACGTTTAATAACAAGTGTCTTCCAGAAGTTAACATTAATTAACTGAATAGTTTTACGGAGATGCAGACTAACATTCTTTGTAGGATAATGTTATATAAATTTTTTGTCAACATATTATCGGGGGCAATTTATATAAAAGATATAAAAGACAACAGCATTAAGTCATTGTACCCAAAAATAGCTAAATGGTATAACACGAATGGAGCTATGCTCCTGCAGTTTCTCGAAGAAAAAGATATAAATTATATGTGAAATGACACCGGATCAATTCACGTTTAATTCATTTTACCAGTACAAACAACTTCCAGAAAGTAATAAAAGAGTACAGTGAATGACACACTATAGGCCTGTCCAGTGTTGAATAGTCCCTTGCATAGGCACTTGCAGGGTATGGTTCACTCAGGAGGTTACTGACAAACGTATTTATCTCGACCTTTGGCCATGGTATGTGAGTAACTTCAGTAATTGTGCGGAACCATTTTATTTTATTCGTTTAGTCACTGTGACACTTTCCTTTTAACTTTTCACTCCAAAAATACAATCCACTAATGAATACAGCCAACACACTAGTCGAAAATTATTTGCAGGTTTTAAGATTGTGTTTCCCGAATTTTGTAATCCCTGCGTAGTATTTTGTTATGATATCACACGCGATATTTATGTTCTTTTTCTTACATACCTCATATGTTGTAAACTTTATAACCTGAGTGCTATAAAATCTTGTATTGTCTTGTTCTGCATGAACTTGTTTGGTTTTCTCACAGCTCTAGACGTTACCACCACTAACATGCATCAATATACAGAACAGTGAAGCAGGCGTATAGCACAAATGCACGCCGTATCATATTTCGTTGTTCATTGTATGATATGCTAGTTAGGTTGTTTAAATTTGGACCTTAAATAGTACAATGATATAAATTTATGGTGATTTTGCATATTATTAATGAAAAATAATTTAAACTGAATTACTTGGTTTTTAAAAGTCAAATAATAACTTAAAGTTTATTCTTTTTACGGAAGACGTTTAAATCCCTGTATGGTGTAGAGAACTGAGCAGATGCGCTTTTACATAATGCTTAAATAAAGATCCAGAGCTAAACTGTCAAAGGTCATAATAGAAAAATGAACCTAATGGGATAAATGCATACAATGACAATAAATTAAAACACTTTTGGGAATCTGCAGTAAATATTTTTTACATCTGCAATGCTCATTTTAGTACCCGCATTGTTTATTTTGGAATCTCGAATACGGATTTGGACAGCTATCATAACTTATGAACGTTTTGGCATCGACGCAAATTTGGGAGTCGACAATATATTGTGGACTTTCGGGCATCTGTAATAAATATTGAGGCATCTGTAATAAATATTGAGGCATCTGCAGTAAATTTTAGATTTTTGAGCATCTAGAATAAATATTTAGGCATCGTGAATGCATTTTAAAATTTTTGGCATCAACCATAAATTTTAGACTTTTGATCCACTGTATTAAATATTGTGACATGGACAGTAAATATTTGGGAATCGAATATGAATTTTAGACTGTTGGACAACGACCGTAATTTTGGATATTTGGGCATAAGCAATAAATGTGCTGGTAAGCATACAATTTAAACATTTTCAAAATTACAATTTAGACACTTGTGAATTGACCATAAACATTGGGAGCAAAGACAATATAATTTAACACCAATTATATTCTTTTGGAAAATTTGTTTTATACTTTTAAGCATCGACCAATAAAAGCATCGACCATATAATTAAGCCCTTAAGGAATACGACCACATAATTAAACTTTGTGAGTATCAACCATAAACACTTAATTACTTTTACGAAAGTTTGAATAACAATTATATGTTTCATATACCTCTTTTGGGCCTTGCCCAGTTTGTCTTGATGGCAATGAAGTCATCTTGTTCAGTGTTAGCCTCCTTCAACTCAACAAAAAGTGTCCGTATGTCCTGAAAATCCTCTGCGGACTCTAGCTCCTGCGCAGCCGTATATACCTAAAAATGTTCACAAAGAGAATAACAGATAGGTGCAATGATTGTATATTCAACCTTGTGTGATCAGTGTCATCATTTGTTCATACAAATTTCTTAAAAAGTCTGAAATTTTAGACAGGTGGCTCTTAAAAAGGGTCCTTGGTTATCTCTCTATTTCTGCTTATGACACTGCTTTACTCCTGTGTCTATTTCAGTAGCTATATCTTTAATGTTTTAGATGTATATGTAATATGTAATATATGATAAATAAACTTACTGCATTGAGTTAGTACTTTATGTGTACTTGTAACACTGTTATTGTGTCTGTTACAGTAGCTATGCCCTTATATGTTCTAGATGCATATATAATATAAGAAGCATAGTGGGCCACTTTAGCGACAATGGGACCTTAATGTTAAAAATGGGTATATCAAAATTGGCGACAATGGGAATTTAACATGGGAAATTTAACATGGGAAATTTAACACTTTAGCGTCAAGGGGACCATAATGTTAAAAATGGGTATATCCACTTTGGCGTCAAGGGGAATTTAACATGGGAAATATAACATGGAGTGAATGGGGAATTGAACAAGCTGAACACGAACGCGAATCACATTTTTCATTTAGATTTTCCGTGCGCCAAATTTTTATAGCGCATGCGCATGACGTCACAAATATGACGTCGGAAATTCCTTTTGGAAAAACCTAGTATTTATTTTTAGCTACAACTTGTGGTCAATTCCTAAGGAAAACCCACTATCTGTTTATAATCTCATCTTGTAGGAAAGTCCTATGAACTAACCTAGTATCTATTTATAGTTACAACCTGTGGAAAACCCAAGTCTATATTTATAGTCTCAAACTTTCCAGCTTCAATGACGTCACCTTACTCAACACTAGGGGAATAATGGCAACAGTGTTGCAAGTGATTGACCTAACACGTGCTACTGTAGGTAGGTGGGTGACATGAATTTGATAGGGATAAAGGGAGTTTTAAAGGGACAAACAGAGACCAACACTTACACACACACACGCACTCCAAACGTTATGCTTTACCTTAGAATGTAAGAGAAAAAGATGAATTTTCACAAAATAGACTATCCTTTACACTACAGAAATATTATCCATCACATCACCATGCTATCCAACATATCATATTCACTATCAAAAATACCTTGTGTTCACTTAGAATGTAAGAGAAAGAGATGAAGGCTCGCAAAATATCCATCCCTTACGCCACAAAAATACTACCCATTACACCCACTATACCATCCATTATATCATACTCACTATTCAAACACCCAATGTTATCTTAAAATTTAAGAGAAGGAGATAAAATCTCACAAAATAGACTATCTCTTACACTGCCAAAAACTCGTGTTCGCTTCAGAGATGAGATTATAAACAGATAGTGGGGTTTTCCTTAGGAATTGACCACAAGTTGTAGCTAAAAATAAATACTAGGTTTTTCCAAAAAAGGAATTTCCTACCAGTGGTGACTATAAATAGATACTAGCGTTTTTACGCATAGTATTTTTGGTAGAGTAAGAGATAGCCTATTTTGTGAGATTTTATCTCCTTCTCTTACATTTTAACCTAACACAGGGCGTTTGGATAGTGAGAACGATATAATGAATGGTATAGTGGGTGTAATGGATAGTATTTTGGGGGTGTTTGGGATAGATATTTTGTGAGCTTTCATCTCCTTCTCTTACATTCTAAGCCAGCACAAGACATTTTGGATAGTGAGTATGATATGTTGGATAGCATAGTGTTAAATTTCCGATGTTAAATTCCCCTTGACGCCAAAGTGGATATACCCATTTTTAACATTATGGTCCCCTTGACGCTAAAGTGTTAAATTTCCCATGTTAAAATCCCATTGTCGCCAATTTTGATATACCCATTTTTAACATTAAGGCCCCATTGTCGCTAAAGTGGCCCACTATACTACTAATATACGGTAAATAAACTTACAGCATTGACTTTGTACCTTATGTGTACTTATGACACTGTTATTGTGTCTATTACAGTAGCTATGCCCTTACATGTTTTAGATACATATGTAATATATGGTAAATAAACTTACAGCATTGAGGGAGTACTGCATATTACTCTGGCCTGAACATATCCATACATCACCAAACAGGACGTCCGATAGTGAGGCTGATTGGTCTCTGGAAGTAATTGTGATCGTGAAAGGGCCCGGATTTGTTTCCGCAGGAAGTTTGATCTTCCATGTACCTCTTCCGCCGACGCCATGTTTCACTACCCCTGTACCAACCTCTGTCCCATTCTTTCTGGCAGTTACATTTGCCCCTACTGTGTCCGCATATCCCCATATAATGGCCCTTTTGGGACCTCTTTGCAGAACCATATGATCATGGAAATAGGAGGCAAACGAGAGGTTCCCATTTACCTCTGTAATACAAAGATTTCTTAATTATTTTTATTTTAAAGTTTAACTAATAGCGTGTATGAAGAGTAATGCAACGGAGAAGTTTGCAACGCTTCGGAAAGAGAAATAAAGCATGAGAAAAGAAATTTACCCAGAATCTGGTGGGAAGACGCACTAGCAGTCAGAAATTTAGGTTGAAAGATGCAAAAAACGGGCAGGGTTAAGTTTAAGTTCGTAGCGCACAAAACCCTTAATCGAATGCATTTATTTTTAGTAAATGTTGTTGTGTATTCGTGGTTTTCTCTAACGTTTGAGAACAGTTGGAAGTGTCAGTCCAAAACTATCTCTTCTGGCACATAGTTGTTCCTTGCCATAGATATAGAAACACATTTCAGCGAGGTATGCAGTAAGAAAGTAAAACTATGCTACTTAAACTCCAACTATACTTAATTTGCTTGTGTTGATGTCGGTTTGACAAATAAAAACCAATTGATAAATGTTGCAAAGGCCGGAATAAAACGTAAGTAACACTAGGGAGGAGAGAAAATTTCATCATTTGTTTTGTTAACAGAAGATGGGCCAGAATGAAGTAGTATTACCATATGACCAACTGAAATTTTCATTAAACTGAGTAGCAAGATCTATAAACAAATAACATCAATCTGATAATTTCAGTTGGAGGACTTGTCATATTCTTTTGATGGGATTTTTGTGGGGACGAGGCTTGTTTTGGCAAAGACTCACTACTGTAACCGAAATATGCTGACCGATGGTCGTATTCGAATCCGGGCACACTAACTATTGAGCTACCACATCTCCTTGATGGATTGGTGAATCTTGCTATAGTTACCTACAAGTCTTGAGTATGTACAAAATCTGATACGCTCAGAATGTATCAGTTGTGTTCACGGATGAGAATGTACAAATCTGATACACTCAGAATATATCATTTTTGTTGGCACAAGAGAATGTAAAAATCTGATACGCTCAGAATGAATCAGTTGTGTTGCCGGACGAGAACGTACAAACGCTCAGAATATAACATTTGTGTTGACGCAGGAAAAAAACACCCACAACTCGTTGAAGCAACAGTGTCTAAGAGGAAACATGCGATACTAACAAGATATGCGTCAGGGCAGACTGCTTCGAAAATAAAACAAAGTATTGTTTTTACAAAATTCAAAACTTATACAAGTCGTATGGACCCCGTACTGATTTCGGTGTGGAAGACCCTGCACTGATTTCGGTGTGGAAGACACAGTCGAGGTCCAATATATATATATATATATATATATATATA
>JAECUM010011022.1:0-101327 GCA_016617855.1 Megalonaias nervosa | reverse complement strand
TCTTATTTTTATCTCAAATTTCCCAATTGAGGGGTCAGATATTCGGATAATGAGGAAAATAGCAAATTGTTTGTTCAGTTTTTGTATTTCCAAGCCAGAAATGAAAAAGAGCTAATAACATGATCAGTAACTCCTTGTTGAAATGTGAGCCAGGATAATGACTGCTGACTGACTGCTGTAAAATGTGCTCCACATGCAGTTTTGTTTTTCTTTTATTATGTAAATGCCAGTTTATGATCAATTTTTGTCCAGTTGCAAAGGCCATTGGCTGTACTTTAGAAATGGTAGGAAAATGCCAGGATACCTATTAAATTTTCAGGAATTGTAAAAAATTAATGATAATTGTTGCATAAAATCAAAGTAATGGTACCATTTATTGTAGCCCATGAGCTTTGACAATTGGGTTAACTCCAAATGTCAGCACTTCTGTCATTCCATGCAACCATCAGCAGCAGCAATTTGCCATCTCAGACTTTTTGCAAGCACATAAGTGGGCTAAATTTTTAAACTTCTTCACTGTAGCAGTTGCAGTTTTGTCTGCTAATCATTACAGTCATTTTTTGAATTAAACTGGCATACATGTACCGCTGATCTCTTTATCATATGCATACACACAGACACCAGCATACAGACAAATACAAAGTCTTTCACTGGAGAGTGTTTTATTATTGAGGATGACCCCTGGGAATCATTGGCTGAGTAATTTTGTAGTCAATACACTAGAATAAGAAACAAAATCCCTTAAGACTGTGTGCAAATAGTTTGGGCCAGTGTTTTGTGATTCATGTGGTAAAACCTAATAGAATATTGATCTTTTTGCCTTTGGGGTTTATGCTGCCATACAGTAAACCAAGAGTTATTGCCCAAATATATCAGACTGCAGACCCGTTACTGTAATGCAGTTTATCAGACTGCAGACCAATTACTGTGACTAGGGCATCTGACTGCAGACCCTTTACTGTGAAGCAATGGTGTAGACATAAATTATGGATGTAATTGGATTCATCAGCATTCAGGATAATGATTTATGCATATGGGAAAGGGAAAAAATGGCTGCTGTGTGGTGGGGTTTTTAAGTTGACTGCAGTGTTCTGAAATTTCAGAGATTGTACTTCTTGGGAGTAAAGCTTGGGTCCCCAGTTTAATCCACCATTATAAATATATGTATTCCAGTATATATGAGTGGTTGTTTGGTTGCATGTTGTGTTTTACTTTCTGTTCATAATATTTTTTGGACAAAGTCTTTTACAGCTATGTGGCAGTTATTGCTACATTATTACATCGACCCAGCCTTATGCTTCAGAATTTTTGTAAGTTTTCCTGTGTGTTGTTTTGGTTTTTTTGGGGGTTTGTTTTGTTTTTTTAATTTTTAATGGCACTGTGAATGCATTATTGATTTAACATATGAAGAGGAAATATGCGCTAGTACCTTTCCTGGGGGGACAGAGAGACAATCAACCCTTGCTGGCTTGGGAGAGTATTGAACCTGTGCACTTTGGATTTCAAACCAGATACTCTTCCAACTGAGCTACCATGCCCTTTTTCTTGTTGTCTGATAAACCGTACACATATTAACACATTAACCCCTGGAGGTTTTTGTCGTTTTCGCCTGAAATGCGAGTAGGAAACACATTTTGGGGGCTATTTCTGAATACATCCTAATACATCAACCTCCAAGAGATTTTAGGTTAACCTAATGCCTAGTTGTGTTAGAAACATTGTTTTTCATTGGCTATTTCGCCTGTGCATGAGCAGAAGGGTAAAAGTTGGAGTTCTTTATTCTTTTGGGGGGGGTAACAGACCCATCATTTTCGTGTCGAGACCACTCTTTATTCTAAATGCCCATCTTATCCTACTTTTTGCAAAGGTTCGCCTGTCTGTGTACAGTTCAGACCGGTCTGTCTTAGATCTGAGGCCAAAAAGTCTAAAGTCCTGACACAAAATCAGATTCTGACCTTGGGCGAATTTTGGCTGGAAAAACTTGGGTCCAAATAATTACGTTTTTCCCTCTGTATTTTGTAGTGCAACTAGAACATCCATATTATTTGGTACCATCGTAAAGCTACATCTGTCTACCTTTCGATAATACCACCCACTTTATTGTGTCATACATGACCTTGACGCTACAGAGCTCAGAAGTAGTCTGCCACCTCCTGCCGCATAAACACGGCGCCAGGGGTTAACGAGTTAAGGAAGTGTTTTAATTATAAAAAGGTTTGACAGAAATCTACAGTTCTGTTGATATTAACATCAGACAACCATTTTGAACTAAAGATTACACCTTCAAAATGTTTATTTTGTGCCTTGGGGAAGTTAATTTTAGCACAGGCATTTCAAGCAAGTATCTGGATGCAGATAATCCATCAGAAAAGATAAAATCTTGTACCACCAGTGTACCATATATATATATATATATATATATATATATATATATATATATATATAGATATATATATACAGGTTGTAAAAGGGAGAATACATAATCAACAATGAGAGCTACAGTGTGAAGTTCACAGCTCTTGGGCATTTTGAAAAGAATCTGAACAGCCAAAGCAGTGGAATCAATATGTGTTATTCAGACAAGTTGCCGTTTAAATCCTATGCAGTCACCATGTCCAGGAGTGGCATAGCATATACATGTATGGAAATTTTAATGGGGGAAATCAAAAATAAAAATGGGTTTTGCATTATAATTTTAATTCTATACCATTATCATACATTGACCTGTGTTTGTGGATGGCTTGCACTTAGAGTAAATAAAGATTTAGTACAGATTCTGGAGTATAAAGGACACTTATTAAACAAACTATAGGTTTTACAGCTTAAAGGTCATGAAATGCTTCAAAAATTTAAATACTCCCATCATTTCACAATGGATCATCTATAATTATACTTTCCAGCTAATCATTGTTGGTGATACCTTCTATCATCTTTGCAATTCTCTTGAGCAGAATAATTTGAATATTGGGTGGATATTAAGCAACAATTTAAGTAAAGTTGGTCTTCGTTAAAAAATTTTACTAACTAAATCTTACAAATCAATGGGACCACTCCAGTGGCCTAGTAGTTAGAGTGTCTGCCTCGGATGCTGGAGGTCATGGGTTTGAACCCCAGCCGATTCATACCAAAGAATTATAAAATTGGTAATAACAGCTGGCTCACTAGGCACTCAGTATTACAGTGTTGGGGCTGGTTGGCCTTGTGTCAGGATAATGTGACTGGGTGGGGACATCATGCTAAATGTCTGTGGCATGATGCCCCAGTGCTAGACATCACTATAAACTGCCACACTGCAGACATTGTAGCAATATGACAGAAATTTTTTTTAAAGCTGCAATAAAAAATCCAAATATCACAAACACACACACACACACACACACAGAGAAATCAATGGCAGCCTACTTTGTTTTGACACACTGTTTGGAGCAAATGTGGCTATTAGTCCTCTTTCTGGTCAAACTAGGGTAATTGCTTTCTGATGGTCTTTCTGTGAGAAATCCATATTCACTGAATAAGTAGCCTGTATAAATCAGCTGGTGAGGATATGAAAGTATTAGTTGATGTTACCTTTTTCTATCTTTTAAGGCCTCTTTGGCTGTATGCTAGGTTCCATTGAGTTCCACATCAAGTGGTTGTTTGTTTATAAATTAGATTTACTTTTTTACAGCACAGGAATATACATATCATCAAGCAGTCATTGGGAATAAAAAACCTACATAAACCAGCTGGCAAGGTTATAAAAGTATTAGTTGGTGTTATCTTGCAGACTTATTTATCTTTTAAAGCCTCATTGGTGGTATGCTAAAGGTCCATTTGAATTCCACATAAAACAGTAACTGGTTTGATTAGTCTTGGTGTTTTACAGTACAGGGGAACACATGTAGTTATTTGGTTATAACTTTCATCATTAAAAGGATATCAACTTAACTATCATTCCCCCCCCCCCTTTAGGGTCAAGAATACTGAGATGTAACCCACTGTTTGTCTGCCCATCTGTCACTAAATCCATCACCTAACCCATTGGGTGGAAATTCACTACACAACCCTCCCATGCTAACTCACAAACTCAACTTATAATGCAGGATCAAGCGAGGATCCCATTTTTTTTTTTTAACCAGAAAATTCCTCCAAAATTTATTCTTAATTGTTGAACTTGAAGAAAATCACGATCAAAATTGGTAACTGAAACTTGTATATATTTATATATATATACATTTCACTCGTTTTATGATCAAACGGTAGATAGGACTCAGAAATTTTAATCAACGCTATGAAATTGTCAATTTTCAATCAGAAGTCTTAGGATTTTCTTTCCAAATGACATTCTTAGTACACAATAAATAATGATATTCAGCAAAATTTTGATCAATGAAAATGTCACACCATGTGGAGACAGTCCCTAAAGACTAATTAAGTAATTTTTTATGAAGTGAATTTTGTGTTTTAGTTCTGTTAGTCCCTTTTAAGTGTAATTATCATATATGCAATGTGTTCTCATGTATTTAAATATAAAATGTGTCAATCCAATGTAACAGCTTAGCCTGTGAGCATTTTTCAAAGAACCTAATTAAGTGCTTCCATGTTTTCATATATGACTTGCAGAAGTATTTGTTGTATTGTTGCACAATGTAATGCAAATCCTAGGTGCTTAAGATTTACCCCTACATAATGATCATGAACTATTCATGAACCAACTCTTCACAAACTGTTGTTGAAAAGTTCATGAAATATTCATGAACTGAATTCATGAACAGTTTATAAAAGTTCACAAATTGGGTCATCATCATTCATGAACAAGTGCATGAACATATTCATGACTCATGATGAACAGAAGTTTCTCATGAATGATTCATGACTTCATGAACAGTTTTTATAAAAATATTTGATTATCTGACAAACTCACAAATACCTATAGTAACATTTCATCCTGAATCATAAAATAACCTTAGACGTGAGTGTTTTAAAACAATATAAAATGTAACATATCTTAAAAACAGTATTTGATTTCAAATAAGTTTCTAATATGCAACAAAGAACATGTAAACTGACAAGTGATATTTTTTTTTTTACTCTTAGCAACACGTTTTGTATTTTCTTTGAAAATTTTTCAAGAGATATTGGGGCAGTTGTGTTCAATCAACTGTTGAAGCATATTTAACTTTTATCATCAAGGGGCTGTTTTTCCACGGGGGTTTCTCCTAACTTAACCAATCCTTTTCCCAGAGACTGACCTGTCAGATAACTCTTTTGTGAAGACGTTCAGGGCCAATAGTTAATCAAATCCTGCCTATTGTCACTACTGAAAGTCGCCATCTGCAACTTGAGCTGTTCCATCCGATTACTGTTTGGATCTTTAGCATTGCTGCAGCAGTCACTATTTAATGTCTCTTCCATCATGGCTACAGGATCCTCCAGTTTTCAAATTTTCCTCCTTACCCTACAAACTTTATCCTGTAATAATTTTACTTTTTTGCTGTCCGATCTGAAAGAAGGATAAAGTTATTTAATTACAGATAACCTCTGATCACCAAAGACTTACAAAAATGGTACTAACAGCTGCCACGCTTGGCGCTCAGCATTATGAGGTTAGTGTTAGGACTGGTTGGCCTGGTGTCAGGATAATGTGACTGGGTGGGACATCATGCTACATGTCTGCAGCATGATGCCCCAGTGCTAGACATCACTATAAACTGCCACAATGCAGACATCGTAGCGATATGACTGAAAAATTTTTAAATCTATGTTAAAAATCCAAATCACACACACACTTAATACACAACTTACTGAGCATTTATATTATTGGAGAATTTTGTCACTAGTTGTATTTAATTGAAGCTGACTACCCATAGGTATTGTCACAGGAGTCAGATCTTTTTAATCAAATAAAATATGACAAAATTTTTTGACAACATCATTACACTAAATAACCTTATCTGTGTGTGTGTGTCTATATATATATATATATATATATATATAGTACAGATAACAATTATTTTCTGCTTTCAAAACTTTTCGACATTTTCTGTTGATAAAACATCAGACTTGTGTGGTATAGGCCCTAATGTCACTAATGCATCCACTCCGACTCCTCATGTTGCGTATAGCTGCTTCCAGTTTCATCACGTTATTTGCACCTGTATTTTGTGTACAATTTGACACGTTAAAAAGTTTAGTTTTTTTTGTTTTAATTTACCAAATTACATCAGATCATAGAAGTAGTGATGTCATGAAACAGAAAACGATACCGAACATCTAAATTCCTATTGTAGATGCAGTACCACATCTGGTATCGAGATCGAAGGCGGGGGGGTATGATAATGTTTAGTGATTTTCAAAAATTCAAAGAGCAAGTTTAAATTGGGTCTGAAAAAAATCATGTATCATTAGTTTGGTTAAAACTAATATGATGACATATAAAAACCAATAAAATATCCATATAATTTCCACTGAAATAATTATGAATGACCAAGAAAAAGTTACCGTAATTTTGATGATCCTGACTGAGTACGCTTTTCCGCCTAATTTTGCTCTCACCAAATCATTTCCTTCATATTCTTCATAATCGCTTCTCTGCACTTCTGCTTACTTAAAAGAAACGATATTGAAAATATTCTCATCTGTGCATTCCACGGGAGACCACGTTTTTTGTTCGAGGTTTTTACTTGTTGCAAAACCATTTGCGTGCTCTTTTGTTTTTGGGGAAAAGAGGCTCAGCTGCTGAAATCTCGCGCATATATTAACCAATCATATCACGTCTTCTTTCACAGTCATCCAGTCAGGATAATTGTTGTTTATATATTTCGATTTTTATGGCAAATTGGCAACCAAAGTCAATAGAATATGCAGTTTGTGACAGTAATGGACACAAACGTTAGAACAAAGTCATTGAAAGCTTTAATAGCAAGTACATTTTGTTCATGCTGGCCAGAAATTATTTTCCATATTAATCCAGAACTACTGAGGTTAAGTACACAAGTATAGAATAAAAGATCTCTATGAACATTTATACAGTATCATATCATTTTTTTTTTTTAAATTATTCACCTTGATTTATATTTCACTACTATCTTGAAAAGATTGTATGGTGAATTTTCATGAACATTCATGAACCAAGTTCATGACATTTCAGGAACTTCAAAGATATTATAATAGTTCATAAAAGTTCATCAGTGTGTTCATGAACTTCATGTATGATGCATCAAAATTCATGAACTTAGTTGTAGAACTTTCATGAACATTTGAACAGTCATGCGCATTCATGGACAGTTCATGAGTGTTCATGAAGTCATGAATTTGTTCTCGCAGGGGTAGCATCCCCTGGTCATATGTTGAGCGACCTCATTTAAATTGTTCAGTCAAGCATTTATAAATGTAATTGTGTACGTAATGTAGTCAAATTACCTTAAATTAACCTACTCAGTCACAGATGTTATCAAAGATACAGTAGCAAGACAACCAAGCAAAATGAATACTTCGTAAAATAAAGAGCTTTGTTTCACAGTAATGGATCGTTGTGGAGAAAAGTGTTTCAGAGAATTCCTGAATTGATTCTTGGAGATATACTTAAGGATCATAAGAAGTTTCATTTGTACTTGCGATGAAATCATGGCATCAGTGTTTCACTTATTGAACAATACAGAAATTGAGTTTTGACGTACAGTTGTCTCACAATATTTGGAAACAAGGAATTTTGTTTAATGGTTTATCAAGTTTGTCTGGTTCCCTGCTTCTTACACTCCATGCTACCATTGCATGCCACACAGAGAACCAGACTAATCAACAATAATAAAATGCATTGATATAATACACAATAGGTTTTGCGTACATGTGGTGGTTCTTAAAACAATTTGGAATAATTCAGATGTTGGGCATCTTGAACCTAAATGTAATTTATACAGAATAATGAACAACTTTGTTAGAAAAGTGCTTTATTGACCATTCTCAGTGCAATTATTAAATGAGGATTCAGTCATTAAACAGCCCAGTTCCTGCCCCCTGAGGTTTCCTCAATGTCTAGCAGGGATGGCATCATTTCTAGTCCTACATTGTAAGACACCGGCCTGATATTTGTTATGGGGGTCGAGGTCTTACTGCTTAAATAACAGTGCTGTGTAACATGTTTCGATGTCAACTAACATCTGAATAAGAAGTCATATTTTCAGAAATATCTCTTACACTTGGCAACCCATATCAATGCTTTTTCTACAAATTAAAGTCATAATGTTTTATCCAAACTTGACTAATTCTGATGTCTTTTTTTCTTTCTAATAAATTCAGATTTTCACACAAGCAAATGGATGTGTTTTCAAGTTCCGTTTGCAAACATTTTAGTTGACTGAAATGCAATGGAAGTTGGGAATGTTGATATCGGTTAAAAGGATGATAAATATCTTGAACGAAGCAAAGCTATCTTGGCACTTTCTTCAGTATTAGTATATTTTTATTCGTTACTGCAGGAATAAATATTTTTCCACTAAATAAGGTTTTATACTCCTACCTGACATAGGTCACGATTAGCATTTTCTAACAATTATTGCATAACGGAAAATTTCATTCTAGAAGGTTCCAGATGTTTACAAGACAAAAAATTTGTTATAACTAGAAGGTCTGTTACTAAAAGCATAATAAGGAACATGGTCAACATAATGTCCCTGACATATATATGCAATGCTGTTTTCTGCTACAATTTTTCCCTCACTTTTATTGAGCATTTCACAAAATATGAGCTGCAATTGAAAGTAGCAACTTTATGTGCAGATACTTTTTCTGCAAATATGCTGCAACCCAAAATTCTGTTCATTTTTAGACTCATCGGATGTATCATTGAAGCATTTGACAATCATGTTCAGCACTGAATTCAAGCATTTGTATGATTATGAATGATGCCATTTATAAGTGAATTCAGAATTTGATGTTGTGATAATTGTTGACAAAATAAAAAATGGCAGATGCGTGATCACTCAGATTAACAGATGAGATGGTCTTAATGGAGATGGAATTGTTGAAATTTGTTGGTAAAGTAATACAAGGGTCACAGGTTCAAATTCTAACCTGTGGCTCAAATTACAAATCTGGACTATGGGAGACTACAGATAGACATCTGTCAGGGTAAACCTAGCTAACATTGTGAATATGAGCTGTCCCAAGCATGACTGATTGTGTCAGGCTATAATCTTCCAAGCAAATAATATTGTATGCATAGCAGTAAACTTGGTTGGTATATTCGTTGTAGTGGTTACTGCTCATCACAGGCAAAAGAAGGTCACATTGACCAACATTTTATGCTCCATTGACATTGATGTGATTATGAAATATGCCTCAATGTAGCAGAAATCTTTCTCTTGTTATTTTTATTTTTTCTTTCTCTCTGGTCTTTTGATATTATCAGCAAACTTCAGATGGGGGTGGTTTATTGTCCATCTGTCCATAACTGTTTGTCCTGCTTTATTGCTTGATACATAGGCTTCCATGGGGTTGGCCATCTCTGCAAGTGGGTGATATTCAGTAACACTGGCATTAAAAAAAATATTTTTACCAAGGACGTGTTATGTAACATATTTTGGCTTTGACCCCTGGGTCATGTTCTGGAATAGGAGTGAATCATGGTTATGAGGGTGTAAACAAGTACGAAAAATCTTGGGGATTTGCCATGCAATTGGGCATGGAAGTAACTCCTGTTATTATAGATATTATTATAAAGAGGGTTGTGGGAATATTGGCTAAATGGTTGGGCAGAAGAATAAGTAGAACCTATTACTGAAGTCAGTGCTAATCTAAAATGTATCCTGCTGACCTTTCCACCATTGTATTGTATGATCACAAGTATGTTTCATACATAGGGTGACCTGTACTATTCATTGAACACATATTGTACTGTTGCTTTGGGGCTTTATAATAAAGTTCATAAAATGTTCACTATTAGTTGCCAGATATTAACTGAATAAATACACAGAATGGAAATGAAGTTTGCAAAAACTTGTCTTTATGGAAAAATGGAAAAATTTTCAAAGTATTTGAATATTGAGTGTGCCTTTTCATGTGTTTGGCACTGCCGTGTTGCAGTCAAAACAAAACAAAATTAAAGTTATCAGACAAGCTTGAAATGGTTCATTGCATCATAAGGTCATTAAATGTTTACTGCTATGCTACAGTTTGTACAGTGCAGCTAGGAATGTTGTTCAAGTGGAATATTTTTATAAAATCCAGAATTTAACCAGAGTAAGCTTTACATTGTCTGCATATTTTCTTTCTTCTGCCATTGAGGAGTGAAGGTTCTTGACACAAGTGAAGGCAAACAATGATGTTGTGATCACTGAAACATTCACTTGAAACATAAATTATTAAAAGCATTGGGTTGTTCCTATTGTAACTTCAGCATTAAAAATGTCTGGGTAGGTAAATTGCTGTATACAGTGTTGCATATAAATACTTTAATCATGGGTCTCATCTGCATAGTAAACATAAACTAGTAGTCTCTGATGGCAGTTACTGGGGTAAAACATTTTCGCTTGGCAGTCAAGTGAATTTTCTTACCTAGCCTGATCAAGTAAATGCTAATAAGTGTTTCTCTTTAATGAAAATGAAGCATATCACAAAACTTGGCTAACTCCATGACTGTACTTTTACTGAAAGCTTCTGTGTTCCATATTTTTATTTTCAAGCTCCTTCAAGTGATTAAGTACTGAAAAATGCTTACCCAAGGGAGAGCAGACATGCAACTGGTACATATGATACCCATTCATGTTTGTATCGTTGTTCCTCTTGTTAAAGAGGGATGGTTAATTAGATTTGGCTGTCATTATCTAGAGGATGACCTCCCTCGATTTTATTGCCCGGTGTGAGTGGATAGATAGAACATCAACAGAGAACAGAGCAAGACTATTGAGAAGAAATAATACAATACGAGCCCCTTTTAGACAAGAAAATATCAATTTAATTGATAACAAACTATAAGTGTCAGCTTCACTTCAAACAAATTTACGTTAACAGAATTTCAGTAGCAAGGTTCTATTATGGATTCGTTTCATCATGGTAACGAGTGGTGAAAAGAGCACAATGTCCACGCCAATTTGCTTAACCTAGCATCGCTCCCTGTCTTTGTCTCCTTGTATCACATGTCTTCCCACCTTCACATGTATACGTTGATCTTCCTTGTACTTTCTATTCTGAACACTTCATCTCTTTTCTGGACTTCTGTCTTCAGACTGTCCCTGACTCTTCCAGAGGGCTATTACCCTGAATGACAAGATTACCACTAAATCTCTATATGTATCACCTTCTATACGTATATAAAATTCTCTCACTTTCGTTACTCAGAAAGCATAAACTACTATCCAAACATTCTATAAATTCTGTCATAAGGTGACCTTAATGATTAATGGTCCTTTCAGATTTACCGGTAGACTGTATTTTGAGTAAGGTACAATCGTTATCTCTAGTTACAAATGACCCCTGTAATATACATCCAAGTCTGACCTAATTCGATATATCATCACCCTCGCTTTACAGCGACTGACAACAAATTAACATGTGAGCGGTGCATATAAACATTCCCCTATCTCTCTGCATATGCTACCATATTACTCCTTACACATCCAGCCTAGTCAGTTCCACTCAGTAAGATACATGCTGTCTATTACTATTGTATAAGATTTACTAACTCCTAGCTCACAGCAGTTCATACCTGCAAGATTATTTAAGCAACACAAAATCATATATAAATATGCAATTATCGTTAACTCACGATAATCGGTATCGTCCTAACAGACAAAGAAAATTAATTCATATAATCCTATGAAATCTTGCACATCTGAAAATTTAGATTGCATGCAATCAGTCAGTTCTATCAATGAACTAGTAACTGTAAAATTAAAGAAATAAATTGCATAACAACTCTAGCATATCAACAGATTTCCATGAAATCGAATAAACGATACATAGTATGAATCCTAGTCATATCAAACATTTGCATAAACAAGACAAATAAAGTAGAAAATTACATGGAAAATCAAAATTGCGTACCCTAATGCTGTTCTTTTCAGAAATTCTGCATCCTAGCCTGTCTTTTCGTACAAGACAGCCACCTGGTCCCCATTACTTGTTTTAACAAGGAAAGCACTATTCTTTAGTTTTTCCCCGGAGCCAATTGAACATTGTCCTCTCGTAGGAAATCTGGGACTAAAGACATTCAACCAAGGTTGTCACTTTAAATCAACATTACCTTCAGGGTGTATGCCTTAATTTAAACTGACCAATCATAATCAGCAGTTCCTAATTTTTCCCCAAGATAATTATTTCTTTCATCAGATTTTGACAGCTTAGAATCTGAGAAATATGATGCATACCAACTTCCCTTTGAAAATGACTATTTGACATGGGGGTTCCCATCAAGCAGTTATGGTCGGCAACTTTAAAGTTTACTCTCCCAGGACAGCGTTGCGATTCCCGGGTCAATTCTAAATGAGCCATAGATGCTGGCCTTTCAAGTTTAACAAGTGACATGGAAAAAAGGTCTAAGTGACCCTTCACAAAGACCTTGCTGGCTTGACTAATAAAATTTTAGTGCACAATGTATTCAGTTTTAAGGTTCAGAACTTATTCAAAATTCAACACATTACAATGTTTATTAAAAAGACCTACATGTTTCCAAGTTCAGATCAAAGATTACATCTGGTGACATCAGAAGCAAGAAGACGAAGAATAATGAGTACAGTTCATGGTTTGTGTCGTGTGACAATTGGCTGCTTCATATTTACCCATTGTGGATCTCTGTCTAATGATCTGATATTTTCAACATGTGTGACCATTTGTCTATGTACGTCAAACATTCTCTATTTATAGTAACTGTACATTACACATTTCCAAGAAAACTGACAGGTTTCTTGAATTTGAAACCTTGTGTCACACTCATTGTTTGATAAACACTTAAGTAGTAGACCAGTATATGTTGAAAATACTTGGTGCCAGATATTAAGTGAAATGGGCTTTATTGATGGGGCTCATGGACATTGTATGACTGAGAAATGTTAGAGCAAAGGGATTTTGTTAAACTGAAGAACATGCTGCATCAGGAAAAGGACAAACCAAAAGCAGATTTTCGATGAGGAATTCGATTGATGTAATACAGCATTCAGAATTTGTGGACTTTACAAACCTTCAGCGAAAGTCAAACATGTAGACTAGTTAAAGTGAATGTTGTATATAAATAATTTATCATTTTGTTTTGTGTCAGTAGTTTCTGATAATCCACATTAATTTAGCCAAATTTAGCCAAATTTGTGACAAGAGTTTTAAGTAACTCCATATCCAAGTAAGTAGCAAAAATAAATGTAAGTTGTTCTGTAATTATGGCATGTATTATATAGATTACTCTTTATGCCCAGATTGTGCTTTTTTGCCACTTATATTAGTAATAATTATGCTTATACCTCTTGGGGTGGTGGCATGTATGGACTTACAACAAAGCAGTTCAGGTTCACATTTAATATAATTTCTCTTTGATTGGGGACCCAGGTAACCAATCATTAGGATTGGGGGGTACCTGGTTGACTTTCCCTTAAATTTTGACAGCTTTAGTGCAGTATTACAAGGTCTGCATATGCCTGATAATAATCAGGCAGAGAAAAATATTACCTGAATGTGCACATTGTCCTACAACTCCTCCTTCAGGTATACAAAGAGAAAATCATACCTTTGGTATAAATTGGCATATTGATTGGCATATTAGAGGTTTTGTTGTCGAAATTGGATATTTAGAGGCCAGAGTTTAACTGATCTAATATGATAACTTCATTAACAACTGATTAAAGGGATATAACAATGTCAGATAGATTGCATGTCTTAAAGTGGTGAATCCTGTCTATTTACTAAGTTTGATAACAGCACTTGGTATAGAATTACAGATTTAATCTACCTCAGGTATATTGTACATAAAGTTGCTCTGGACAACCACCACACATTCTGCTTATAGTTGATATTATGAAATTTCAGCATGTGATCATTGTGAAATGTTCAGTATCGCTTTAATAAAGGGTTTTCCGTAACAGACAGTAGGTGGTAAATTCCATCACGTTTTCCCATTTGTTGCCAGGTCTTTCATCACAAGAAGGTGTATTTCACAAGAAAATTGTATCAGGAACATCAACTGCACAATTTTTGCATGTTTTATTTCAAATTTTGGGGGATACCATGATCCCAGAAGCCTCTAGCAAGTTAACTCACCTGCATAGCTTGGTTTTTTTTTTTTTATGAACAGCCAGCCATCTGTTCTGAAAATAAGGGAAGTCATTGGCAGTCTGTTAGGATTGCATATTTCATCAGAGCTTTATGGCATTTTATTAAACAGAACAGTTATCAAAAACTTGATAAACACTTTCTGGAAATCCATTTCTTGTATAGCTTTATGATATACAGTAATCATGTGTTTGAAATAGTACAACTGTTTGCATCATTTAAAAGCCAGTATGGCACTCAGGTACACATACATGTAAGACTGAAGTTAAAGGTCAGCAGTTTGTTTAGGGTATACAATTTGTTATAATGATATGCGTACATATATATTTGCAGATATAATATTTAGAGACCAGAAAGGATACAAAATGTCTTCTGTTTGTAAATATCCCTACCCCCCAGTCTTATTAATTTCATATGCTGTACTTCATTTTAAAATATACAGTTCCACATTTTTATTGGTGGTGTCTTTTGGCAGGCAATGGCTAGAATTTAATTTATATGTGCACAGAAAAAAAACAGTTGGCAATAGTGCAGGTTGGAATTGCGAATTCATTATAGGATTAAATGATCATGGTTGGGTATTTATTGATGTGTAAATTTTACTTAATCACTCACAAAGTTTACATGAAGTCCAAAGTTTACATAAAGTCCAAAGGACTTTATGTAAACTTTGTGAGTGATTAGGTAAAATTTACACATCGATAAATACCCAACCATGATCATTTAATCGTTATAATTCCAATTTACTTCCTTTCTAACATCAGATCAGCAGATTTAATCAACAAAACATTCACTTTTCTGTACATGGAAAGTTAGCCTCTTAACTGCGCTAGCCAAGATTCATCGATTTTTTATACAGTGATAAGGGGTAGAATGTCATAGTGGGTCAAGCCAGTGATATATTGTTATCATCATTATTTTAATATATAAAAAAATGGTTGTTGTGGTTAAACCAGGAATATTCCCTTTTTTTCAAAAATTATGCTTGCATATGGCATGTGTTGTTAAAGCAACATTGTTGTTACTTTCTACACATTTTGATCTTCCAAAAGCAAAATCTTGTCCATTTTTAGTGATATTCCTTGGTTGACATATGACCCTGACCTTTAATAACCGCTGCTGTAACATGTTGTCGAGGTGAAATGCAATAATTTCCGAAGATTGGCTTCTAAAGCCTGCCATATGCCTGCTTCAGCAGAAGGGGTGAGTGTAGGAGTGCAGGAAGGTCTGTGCAATTACATTGTTTTAACTTCTAATGGTCGATTTTAATCTGTGGCTTGTCATTTTTTATCAGAAATCACAGGAGTGGGTGGGTGGGATCTTCTTGTGTAAGGCGTTGATATAGATAAAACTTCACATCAAAGGATCTGGAAACAGGGAACCAAAAGTAGTCTGCAGAATTTATCGATGTGTAAAAAATTCCAGATCAGTATCACATGACCATTTATATCCAGTCAAAACGTAGAAAATGCAGTCAATTCATAAAAACTGGAATTATACATGTATAATTTCTGATTTCCTGAGGAGATTGCCAGGTTTTAGTAACTACAGCTGTATTCTAAGTGTATAACGGTTTTTAATAAATCCCATTTTTTTTCAGGCTACAGAAATATAATTTTTTTAATAAGAGTCTTACCAAATAACATCTAATGTAGATAGAATTATGCATTAATATTAGCCTTGTCACAAATTAGGTAATAAACTACAAACTGTAGTTAATAAAACAGGACAGGAATTTTACTCTCTTAGTGGAAACATATTCTGAACCAAATGAGATACACAGTTATGATACCTTTAATGTTAGACAAAGAGTTAATTCTGCATTCTTCATCCTTTTTAAAAAAAAAAATGTTGTACATAAACTTTATAAGGATGAGGCGATCAGTCAGATTCAAGAACTGTTTCAACCATATTTTTGGTTTGAGAGCTTTCACATGTATGAATAATTAGTTGTGACACCTGCAGCTAAGGAGTGAGTTGCATTGATGCAATAAAAACAGGCAGGGCTTGTGAAGGGATCGATCTTGATTCATTGTTTTGGTCTCAGAGGTGTATATAATTCATACACCCACTTTCACTTGTATACAAAGGTAGTGACCTCACGTGTACTCGCCATGTCCCTGGCATTTTTAGGTGTAGCTAAAAACTTAGTCATTTGAGTGAGATATAAGCACCTCAGTAGTTCTACATGTACATTTGTTCATTGCAGTGTAATAACTTGTACCGTATATGCTCACTTTTAGTCAAATCAAGTCAATCTGCAAACAACAAAGATCCTGATCTGCTGTTACATAATGCGCCTACGGATCAGGGTCTATGCTGTTCATTCTGCTCCTAATGAACTGCACAGACCCAGATCTGCTGGCAGTTATGTGCCAGCAGATCTGGGTCTGTGCAGTTTGCAGTGGACTCATAAGCGAGTATCAACAATAGTTTAGCAATCTCACTTTGTCATCATTTGTTCTTGTTTTGTGTCCAATTTGCTGTTTCATCAGTAGGTGTGTTGCAGTCTTGTCATATAGTTACATGTCTCCCATTTATTACAGTGTATGTTTCTTATCTCGAAAATGGATTTTTCAGGCAGGTGTTAACTCCTGTTTTCTCAGAGGCCTTAGTTATTTTGTCAACATCAGCCATTCGTCATGAAACTAATTTATGAAATATAAAAAATGAAAGTAACAATACTATCCATGCTGTTGAATTCTTAAGTTCACATCTGTTACATGAAAGGTTGAAACAACAAATGTTTTATACTTTTATTTTTTATTGTATTGTTTTTCTTTGTAATAAAATACATTTGTATCTTGTTTACAAAAGTTTTTTGCTCATTGGGAAAAATTTTATTAAGTAAATTACAAGAATGGGCTTTATTACTTGTAAATACTTACAAGTAGAATGCCAACAGAGCTGTAAATAAGTAAGGGTAGTTGTGAAGCTTTGCAATCAAATGGACCAAAAAATGCATAGACAAACTTCTTTAATGTATTCAGTTTATGGAAAGCAGTTTAATTTTAGTCCAAAGTTTGTATCATATTGCTCTTGCAGAAAGGAATTTTTGTGATGCTGACATGTCATTTAATCAAACACACTCAGAATCAGTCTTGGTCACTAGGCCATTTTAGAAATGTGGTTCATGTAGCAAATTTGACCTATTTTACAAGAATGATATATAATAAGATTTTACAGAACTTTAACACCTTGTAAGTCAAACAACAAAGATCCTGATCTGCCATAGCATCAAGTGCCTGAAGACCAGGGTCTGTACTGTTTGTCCTACTGATTACTCATAACTACACAGACCCAGGTCTGCAAGCCCATTATGCGACGGCAGATCTGGGTCTGTGCAGTTGGATTTGTAAGTGAGTATATACAGTATCTCATGTTTATTTGGAAGGATTCGTGTTCTTGACATTATTTTTGCAGTTCTTTATGTTTACATTTTTTAAACTCAAGCTGTTATTGTGCTTATGTGCCATTACATACATATATCTGTGCAGACAAACAGACCAATTAGAGACATTCTATAAGGCATGAATAACTTCTTGAAATTTATGATTCACTCTAGGTATTGTAAATTTATTCTTTCCAGTGCACAGAATACTCCATGAAATGTTTCAAAAGCAAACTTAGTTCCAAACCAGGGAGCAAAATACCCAGCTTATTACATTTCTTATCCCTGCTGATATATCAAACATTATGTTGTTGCTGGTTCTCAGACAATAAAATAGGAATTAGAGTTACAGAATTTGCTTCTGCTCCTGTTTGTAAGCATGACCAACTTTAAAATGAAAAGCATCAAGTATACTTTGGCAAAAGCTTAGAGATTAAATCAGTCTGCTGAGGAAGTCTTAAGTGTGAGGATGAAAGCTTCAGGTTAGCTTTCTCTATACTGTTTGTGTATGTGATTAAACAGTTAAAACATTGTCAAATATGAAAAGCATCAAGGATGTTAAAATTGCACAAAACAGTTACTTCATTCATCACCTTATAATTTTTAACCTGATTGTTTCCTGGAGGTTCCTAACACAGTCATCATCTTGTTAACATTTCAAACCAAACAAATTTCCAGATTAAACAATGAGCCTGCTTGCTGTCCATTACAACTTCATGGCAAAGTTCATTTTCAGTAGTACTGTATATGGAAGGTAAAAACTGTATCATCTGCATCCAATATTTACAATGTCTGGCTGTATTGTTTATCAAAATATTTGAACATAAATGAAAAGGGCATGAGGTGTAAGTTTTGTTTACATGTGTTCAACTGGTTGTAATGCCAAAAGTTACTGATATTTATGGAACTTGTCACAGATGATGATATCTGCAAACATGGACTCTCTCTCTCTCATGCAAATATGGCAGAATTGTTACTAAAGATACTGACCGCTCCGGTGGCCTAGTGGTTAGAGCATCCACCTTGGATGCGGGAGGTCGCAGTTTTGAACCCCGGCCAAGTCATAACAAAGACTTTTACAAACAACTGCCTCGCTTGGAGCTCAGCATTAAGAGGTTAGTGTTAGGACTGGTCGGCCTGGTGTCAGGATAATGTGACTGGGTGGGACATCATGCTACATGTCTGCAGCATGATGCCCCAGTGCTAGACATCACTATAAACTGCCACACTGCAGACATCGTAGCAATATGACTAAAAAAATTTTAAAGCTACATAAAAAGAATCTAAATCACACACACACACACACACACACACACACACACTAAAGATACCCCCATTTGATCTAAAATGCAAGCAAGATGACAATGTTAAAGTCCCCTTGGCAACAATATGGCTAGAATATATAAATTGATGAATGAAATGACTGTTTTGTGCATATTTGTTCCTTGATGTGTTTCATCTTTAAAATTGGTAGGTGGTGTATGAACAAACGAGAATAAGCAAATGTTGTAAAAGTTTTTATTCACAATCCTTTGCATTTTCAGATTTAAAGAAACACAAACTTAGTTTATAAATAAACAGGTTAAAATTCAAGTTGCATTCAAGAAATCATTTTGAATAAATGAGATGATAACAATGTAATTAAAAAAAATTTTAAGCCAGAGAAAAAGGCATTCTGTGTGTATTTAAATCGGGCTACTTATGCTGTGTTCTGGCATAATTTGGTTACATCTTTTTTATCTTCAGAGTATTTTTTTTATTTTTTAGGCTCTCAGTGCTAATGTGGACACAGGGACAGCTAGAAGTACATTTGAGCCAGGCGTGGCATTTATCTGCAACAAGCCGGCTATGCACAGAACTGTTAATGGCTGGGAGGTAGACCAGGACACAGATTGCTTAACAGAGCCTAAGGATATCCTGGAGTATTGCAAAAAGGTATGCTGATGCGGTTTTTATGCAACAAGCTTCACCAGAATGTTAGTAATTGACTTTTTGTTTCTTGGTACTTTCAGTGTGATGATGACCAGTGTCTGAAATAATATTTGAAGGTCTGCCGGCTTGGTGGGCTATCTTTTTGTACATAACAAATGTTACTGCTTTATCTCAGCATTCACTATCCCATCAAACAAAAGCTTGATTTGCTGAAATATGTAAAGCTGAAATGAGCTTGAATTGAATTTGCAATGTACCAAATTCAGGAATTTCAGCTAAACACCACAAGAAAATATGAATATGGTCTGGAAAAAAACCAACAGACCGAAGAGAAGAGCCACTGCAGGATATCAGACAGATGGCTATTCAAACCAGTTGTTATTAGGACAAGGGAAAAGGGCAGTATTCACCTGTACATTTATCCTCATGACATTTTGAATATGAAATTAGATTTATTAAGACAGTGGACAACAGAATATATATATATATATATATATATATATATATATATATATATATATATATATATATATATATATAAAGCAGAAGCTCAGTGACTTGAAGAGCTGCAGGTCCAAATGATATTTGCTCAAATAATTATAGGGAGCTTATAATGTGATACCTCAAAGGACTGCATTACCAAAATCATACCAGTTTATGACAATATTGGTTGAAAGAAGACAACATGAAGCTTAATGTAATATCTTACTTTCCATTTCAAAATATCATTATTTGACAAATATTGCTAATTCCCACTCTTCCATGGTCCAGTACATAACATTGTCATCAGTGTAATATGGTTTCATATATCACACTTTTCTCACATTAACACATGGTCAACAGTAAAGGACCCCAACAACAGCATTTTACCAATGGAGAGAGAGCTGTTCTGTGAGGTACTTAAATATTCATTTCAGTTATTAAAGTTATTAATGTGTTGGAATTTAGGTCCCCAGACATGTAAACTTGAAAATGTCTCACTTCAGGATTAAGTTTTACCATTGATTGATTGTTTGAAAGTATGCTCACAACCCTGTATACAAATTTTACAAGAAGCAAGAGATTCTGTCATGCAGATAATCATCTCAATTTGTTATGACTTAACTCTACTTCAGACTGGTTTGGAGTTAAGTCAAGAATGACAGGCACTGAGAGGAGATTGAGATGATAAATAATTTCTGATTGTAATTTGACCAGCAATCATGTATGGAAAATCGGGGCTTGTGTCTTCCAAAGTCCTTATCTATGGCACAAATGAATGCATTACCATATATACTCCCTTATTAGAGGAGTCCAGCTGCAAACTGCACAGGCCTGTGTCAGTGCAGTTTGTTTTGAATAATATGTAGAACAAACAGCATGGACCCTGATCTGCAGGTGCATTATGCTGCCACAGATCAGGATCTTTATTGTTTGCAGTTGGATTCAACTTATTAGTGAGTATATATTTTCTAACCTGCATGTTTTGTCTTGTTTGTTGAGCAAGTATTAAATCATTTATCCCTGGTTTGCCTGGTAGTTCTAAAAATACATGACCCAGACAAGGTTACTGGTACATAACAAACTTAAATTACTTTACACAGGACACAGTTTGTGGCTGCTGAGATTAAAATGTCTGTATTAATGTTATAAAGCTTTCTTGATGGCATTTGGGTTATTGTTACCTTGCCAGTTTAAATCCTGTTCTGTCAGAATGTTGTTGATACCTTGATACTTCCTTATAACAATGTTGTAAGCAGGGTCCATGCTAGACTAAAAATTCTCTTAAAAAACCCGAATAAGATGAAGTGGTAGGAACCCTGGAAGCAGTGAGTGTCAAGGTCAACATTTAGACTCACAAGTGGAATCTCTTAAAGCATCCAGCTTACTGATATCTGAGCCATACAGTAAAAAATTAAAAGAAATGCATGTTGAGGATTGTGAAAATATTTGTTCATTTTCATTCTGCAGAATTGTTTTTGGAAGAGAATGTAACTTCAAAAAATTGGTTCCTGTAAAGAAAAAACAGGTTACACCAGCTTCACTAGCCAAGGTTCTGATAAACCTATCTACACCTTGGCATATCGCACAGATATTTCTGTGCTTCAGGTCTGTGAATTTCATTGGATGCGGCGGCAAGGTTTTCACCAGAAGACTTTTCTGATATTTAGTTGGTCATAAATGAAAACACTGCTGATGGGATGTCTAGCCACCACAGCAACCATCCTGAAAATCTTTTGATCCCTGTTCCTGGATGAAGGTCATATCAGCATGGTTTTCATTATGACTTTCAATATGACCCTGACAATGCCCATTATTAAAAATCTTGTTATCACTACTTCTCCTAGATGGCTGATCAAATCGATATTGTACTTTCACCAAAGGACTTCTAATGATGTCTAGTTGACCCTAAATGGAAATGGTGCCAGTATGATATTCATTATGACTACCATGGCAGCCATCTTGAAAATTTTGTTATAAGTCGTCCTCCAAAACAGAAAGCCATACAATATAGGATTTCCACTAAAAGACTTCATTTGATGTCTTATTGGTTCCTAATAGGGTCTTGTTGGTTCGGAATGAAAATGGTGCAAATCTCACACCCAGTATGTGCAACACAGGAGCTAATTTAAAAGTGTTACTGCCAAAGAATATTTTGATCAGAGATGGTTTCAACACTTAGCAGTTAAAAAGAAGCAATGATCATATCTTGAATTACTGGAAATTATTTTCAGCCAGTAGATCATTAGTCCCTTCAAAGGGGCTGATGTTGAGTTTGTTTTACCAAAAAGATTATTATATTCTTATTTTACAGATGTATCCAAACCATGACATCACCAACATAGTGGAGACATATCATAAAGTAACCATCAGTGATTGGCCGAGCATGTTCAGTACAAAATCCTCACACAAAGTGTACTCTTACAGATGTATAGGTGAGTGTTACAGTGTTAATCCTCACTCCCCATTGAAATGTTTCACCCCTTGTATTGTCTGACTTTTGTTAATCACACATAAGTGTATTTTGCACTTCAAAATTCTTGGATAAATGACTTATTATAACATAAGTCTGTGCTGCCATCTATTTCATGAAATATATGATCATGATTGTTGGTAACCATGACAGATCATGAAAATACTGAGCATGTTTGAGCTGTAGTTTTCACAGTCAGCCCATATAATATGAAATAACAAAGGTAAGATTCATCCGCTAAAAAGGATGTAACAGATGTAAGGTTCAGTCAGTAATAAGGGACACGAGTATTTGGATTACACAGTTCTGATTGGAAACAGAATCTAAAACAGAAGCATGTGCTTGGAAAATGATAATTAAATTACCCTGTAGTAGATCTGTCTCATGATTGTACCGTATCATTGGAACATTCAGATATCAAGAGTCGACTCTTATTACACGTAGTTTTGTGTGGTGATTGGAAATATGGCCAGCATCCATCATTGGAGAAAAAGAAGGCATGATTGGTTGGGAATTATGTTTTCAGGGTCATTTGGTACAATTGAAAATTCTGGTTCTTAAATATTTTTGGGGTGTTCTCAGATCTTTGAAGTGCTTGAGCAAGAACTTGACCAAATTTAGTCCAGTCTAGTTACAAGTAAATTGTGTTTACAGGCTGTATTCTATAACTCCAGTCTAGGTACAAGTTGATCATACTGCCTCAGTGCTAGACCTCCAGTCTAGCTTCAGATTTATCATGCTTACGGCTGTATTCTAGACTAGCTAAATGTTAATTGACCTTACAGACTATTCTAAAGCTCCATTCTAGTTACAAATTAATCATGCTAACTGGCTGTATTCTAGAATTCCAGTCTGGTTCCAAGTTGATTATGCTTACAGACTGCATTCTAGAACTCCAGTCCAGCTTCAAATTAATTGTGCTTACAGGCTGTACTGTAGGATTCCAGTCTAGTTAAAAGTTGATCATGTATACAGACCATATTCTAGAACTCCAGTCTCGCTACAAATTTATCACGCTCACAGGCTGTACTGTAGGATTCCAGTCTAGTTACAAGTTGATTATGCTTACAGACTGCATTCTATAACTCCAGTCTTGCTTCAAATTAATTGTGCTTACAGGCTGTACTGTAGGATTCCAGTCTAGTTACAAGTTGATTATGCTTACAGACTACATTCTATAACTCCAGTCTAGCTTCAAATTAATCACGCTCACAGGCTGTACTGTAGGATTCCAGTCTAGTTTAAAGTTAATGATCCTTACAGACTATTCTAGAACTGAAAATTTTATGAGGAATTTCCCCCTTCATTTGAAACAAAGCTGTTTATTTTCAGAATATAAGATGTGTTTAAGAAAGTAATAAAGGTAACACTTGATGCATAATTTTGACATCTCTAGTTGATTTTTTTGTGTGCTGAATTTTAGAAAATGGCTTAAACTTTGAAACTGTATTTTCTGAAATAGATGCTGCTTAGGGGATCAATCCTTAAAAAAGCTCAGGAATAAATACTAAAGGGCATATCCATTCATTGTTTAAATCAAATAAGTTTCACACATTTACCCTTAACCCTTAGTTTTGTTCTATTTTGTATTTTTTCATGCAAAAGAATAACTTGCACAAATTCTTCTCATAGATGGTCCATTCGAGAGTGAGGCACTTCTGGTACCACAGCACTGTAGTTTTGACCACCAGCATGACAAGATCTGTATGTTCCCAAGCTACTGGAATGAGACGGCCCAACAAGAATGTGCGAAGAAGGATATGGAACTTGAAAGTTTTGGGATGTTGGTTGATTGTGATATAGACAAGTTCCATGGTGTGGAGTTCGTTTGCTGTCCACACAAGACAACCCAGCCACAGGCACAAATACAAGGTGAGATTTGAATGTCTTCTTTTTGCTTTTAATATGTCTTAATGAGAAAAAAGGAATATTTAATTCTGTTATAATGTGTACTTAGGGCCCTATACAATGACAAATGCATTAAGTTTCACTTTTCACTTGAGCCCATATTGTCATACATTTGATTGGCCAATTCAAGTTCAGTGTGATCCCACTGTAACATGATGGTTCAGATCCATAAAACGAGACTGTGTTATGTTCTGAACTGTGCTATAACCAACAAAGTCAAGCTGAAGAAAACGATGGATGCACAAAAAGACTTGCAGGGGCAGGAGGTAATAATAGCGGGCACAGCACAAAAATACATGCTTCATTGGCACAGTTGCCATCTTATATCAGTGCATATTAAATATCAACTTCTTCCATATTGAACAAGTACTTAAAACAGTTGTTACTTGTTTAATATTCTTATATATACAAAATCTGCAACAAAAGCATAAATAGTTGTGTATGTGTGCTCACTAGTCAAATCTGTTTTTATCTGTAAACATAGCTGCCAAGTGTCCCATTTTTTTCTGTATTTGTCCCATATTTTGGGCCTGAATATGGGTGTACATTTTTTGTGTGCAAAAAATATGTTTTAGAATTTTAAAAAATAATAAAAAATTTCCATGCAATTTTCAGTTTAGAATGGGCACTCGGTTCCATTCTGATAGAAATGTTTTCTCATGTATACAGATGTATGTATACAGTTCTGCAATATGATTGGTTCATTTGAAATCAAGGCTACCATGCCAGTCTTTATCCGCCATATTGGATTTCGCAAACAGTTACCGCTGTCACTGTATCTCATCCTCGTAATATTCAACTTCTAATCATGTTGAATAGGAAAGCAGAATATTCAGAATTTTCTCCAGGAATGACAAGAAAGCAGAACTGGAAGGACAATTGTACTTTCTTATTTAGATTTGTGAAACCATCTAGTAAGGAGAAAACTTTACATTTTGCAAATTGTATACTGTGATTTCGCTATTGGGCATGGAGGCGCCCATGAAATACAAGAGCACAAAAAAGCTAATAAACATCAGCTTGTTGCTTCATCATACACAATTCAGCCTAAACTTACGACATATAAAAAACCCAGAGATAACCTTGATGTAATTCGATTGAAATTTGGTTTATTAAATTTCTTTTAGAAATGAACTTTCATCTTTCATTTACTGGTGTTGCTGGCACATTATTTCGCACACGTCTTCCAGACAGTAAAATCGCAAAGGATTACTCGTGTGAAAAAAAAAAAAACAGTTCATTAAGAAAATCACACAGAATTCACATCATCAGTGAAAGATGGTACATTGGAATCAATAATGATTGAAAAAAGATAATAAAATGTGTGGAAAAGGCTGATATAAACAGCCTGTGCCTGAGTGTGTGTTGCACTCTTGCACCTTCTAAATGGGCACCTGAATAGAACAGGGTGCCCATTAGAAGGTGCAAGAGTGCAACACATGCATCTTTGACTTTAATAATTAAGGACGGTACTGTCCTACTTTACGGATAGTTGTAGATGTTGTAAAAAGTTACTTATGCATTAATATTTTAAAAATCAGTATTTGTTTCCGAAAATCAGTATTTTTGTCATAAGCAGTCAGTACTTTTGTACCCCAGGATATGCAGCTATGCAATAAGAGTAATTCTGTCAAAAATGTGTGTAAAGAAGCATAATTTCTATAATAAAAAACATTTGTAAGGTCCATTTGAGTCCATTTAATTTCTTGTAATACATTCAAAAAAATTTATGAAATGGGCGTGGGCTTTTTCTTTGCAACATCATATTTGTGTCCAAAGGGTCTGATATCTAACCAACAGTAAAATGCATAAAAGAGAAATTTAGGCTTGAAGAGTACATGTACTAAAGCTGAAAAAGTTAAAAGGTATTGATGTAGTAATGCTCTTGTGGCAAGAATTCAGCAGTTGTGTCTACATAAAAACTGCCTGAGACCAGTTTGCAAGTAAACCATTAAATTGTATGCATTCAGAGCGAGTTCCATGAAATAATCTTGAGTGATTTTTTAAAGGGCGGTGAGAAAAAAAGTTAAAAAAAGCCACTTTCATTGACACCTTTGTTTTATAACTATGATTTTGCTTCACTGCTGAATGTTTGATTATATTAGCAAGGATCTCTGCCCCTATAATTTATACGGTTTTCTTCCAACCAGTTATAATTAACTTTTTACAATATAGGTTTGTTTTACTTTGCCAAAAAATAAAAAATTTTCAAACGGACCAATATACAAATTTTTGGGATCAGTGTCACAATCAGTATGAAATGAAAGGTTAAGAAATGTGCAAAATCTTGATATTTGTATTCTTCACCCCAAAAGGAATATATCAGAGATAAATTGAGAGGGACTTGAAAAACATAATGGGTACACTAAGGTTGTACATACTGTTTTTCTGCCGTCTTTGGGCCAGATGCCACAAGGTTGAACATGGTGCTTCTCTGTCGTCTCTAGTTCAAATGGCACAAGATTGCACGCTACTTCTGCAGTTTCTGGTCCAAATGCCACAAGGTTGTGCTTGCTACTTCTGTGCTGTCTCTGGTCCATATGCTAAAAGGTGTAAAAGGTAGACATGCATTTAATGTATAAAACAGGAAAAGACAGCTGCAATTCAGGAAATCCCATTCCATTGATTTCTCTTTCCTTTCCAAATACCTTTAATTTTATAACAAATGGTACAGTGTTTTATCTACAAACGAATTCATGTAAGTCATTTGACTCATCAAGGCAAAAATCATTGAGTCAAAATCTAGAGGTATGAGTTCTATTTAAGCCGATGATCAGTCTTAATTAGTTTTAAAAAAAATAATTATATTATTTAAATACACAACAAAAATTTTAGTTATATAATGTGACTAAAGCCAATAAGGCAATTCCCTTGCCAGAAGCATCTGAATATTCTACATTTGTTATAAAGCTTGTAGATGGTTTCATGTGATCAGAAATAATATGAGCATATATGACAAGGCATTTATTGTTGGCAGTGTCAGTGCTTTCATCTGCCATTGCTGTCACAATGACGAATTTTGCAGGTCACGTATAAGACTATCCTCAACAACATTTGATTGACTCTCCAGTAACTCTGAACAGGTAGTAGCCAAGTCATACTGAATGGCGGAATTCTTCAAAATGCCAATAGCATCAATTTTTTAGCTGTTAAGTCGTGTATTAAATTAAGAAGAGATCTGTATTTTAAAACAGGGATGTCTTCACTCATTCAATGTACACACTTAAGTAGCACTTTCGCTGCTATGTCGTGTTTGGAAGAATGTTTTTGTAAAACTGCATTCAAATCTGCCTGGTGTTGTGGACCTTCAATCAGCAGTTTGTCCTGGCAAGCCAGCAATCCTTGCCAGTGTACTGTTCTGAAAGTTATTGTTTTGTTTTTTTTGCACATTTGGTCATGGAGGTTTCTTTTAGCCTCTGTACATATATGGTAAAACATAAAGGCATCTTCACTATCACATTCTTCACTCGACTTAACTTCTTTTTGAAAACATAGCCGGCTGTATCTTTTCAACTATTGCTGCACAAAATTACATTTTATCTTACGAGTAACTGTTACGTTATCTTTCAATGATGAAGGCTCCACTGGTTCGATAAGAATACTCTTATCGTCGGTTGGTTGTAAACATGGTCCAAATGATAATTTTGTTTGTTTTGGATCTGTTTTAATTTTTTGCCATGGATGCCATTTTCATTCGAATGCTGACAGTATCTTGGAACAATGCATGGCATACAATGGAAATTGTTGGTTCGTTGCATGACAAGGATGCGCATAAAATAATAGTTTCTTGTGAAAATCACTTTAAAATCACGTGTTTATTTTCTGCCTCTTTCTTGTGTGTAGTGATTATATGGTCCTAACATCCTGTTGCTACAATTGATGTGACAGTTACAGGTCACATAAGGTCAGCTCCAGGCTCCACACTCTGTTGTAACCTTATGTATTATGATAACATTAGTGGAAGAAACTGATATGCGAATGTCCTCCCTGTTTGGGAGAGTTGTAATATAGCCAGTAAAGTAGTTAGACCAAACCTTTGTGTTAATCAGCAAAACATAACATTGGGGTGCATCAATTTACATCCCCGCGACGATTTTTAGACCTAGCCTTTGTTTTGTGTTAATCAGCAAAAACATAATATTAGGGTGCATCAATTTACATATTGTTGACGATTTTTGTGCGTCAGATTGGAAAAGTCTGCGTATTGGACGCATGACGCATGGGTAGATAAAACACTGATGGTATGAAGTCTGTTTTTTTTGTGTGTGTTTTGTATGACCAGTTCATCAGTGCTTGATTCTGTCACAACAGGTACTGATCTTGGCCACTTTTGGATTGGGACTTGTCATGACTTTTGTTATATCCGAACAGTTGTTGTGTTGCAGCTTATATAAATTTTAACTTCTGATCCTGATGTAGTTGTTGTTTTTAATAATAAAAGGGCAATTCCTTTTATTACATTTCAAGTACTTTTAAGGCAAGCATCTTTTGTTTTACTTGTAAGGTCAATGTCTTTGTTTTACTAGTGTAGTTTGCTTTAAGATAAATAACATCCCATTGAATTGAAGTAGGGGATGTCCACTAAAAATGTTTCTTATTATGGTACATGCCTTGTGAAGGGTTATGTGCAATAGATACCAACTGGTATGTCTGCTGGTTTTTTTCTTTGTTAATTGGCTAGGTAGAAAACATAACTTACAGCGTACTAAAGATATAAATATCATAAAAATGGCCATCCCATTGGCAAAGGTTATATTCATCCAAGGTCAAGTACAGACTATGTTTTGTAGAGTACCATGTTCAACTGAAGTGAAATGTAGCATGATAACTGGATCATTTTATGACAGAAGCAATATTAAATTTCATCTACAGTAACATCATCATCATCATTATCATCAATCCCTTAACCTAAGAGGTCGTTGGGACACCACAGTTGACATTACAACCAATTCTCACCATCTTTCCCTGTTCTCTTCTGCCCTTTGGGAATCTCCAAATCTCATGCCTGTCCACTCCTAATGTTGTCATCCCACCTCTTTATCTGTCTGCCTCTTCTGCACTCTCACACTGTTCCTTGCAAAATTGTTTTTGCCAGTCCAGATGATCTTGAGACATAGCTGTACCACTTCAGTTTGCACTTTTTTACAGTGGTCAAGAGGTCTTCATAGGATCCGATGGCTTGTTGGATCCTGTTGTGGACTTCTTCGTTGGTTACATGGTCAATGTATGAGATGCGCAAGATCTTGCAGTAGCATCCTATTTTGAAGGTTTGAATCCTTCTTTGTAGGTCTGATGTGAGCGTCCATGTTTCACAAGCATACAGAAAGATGGATATGACAATCGAGCTCATCAGCCTTATTTTGCACTGCACTTAGACACAAAGACACAGTGATCTCATTCAAGAGCGCTCTGAAAACTCACCTATTTCAACTGCAAGAACAAACTTAAAGACCTAATAATGTATCATTGCCTTAAATATTTACAGCATATTTTCTGTTTCTACTTTCGTGGTGTTTGTTTTTAATTTTGTAATCATATCATTATATATGATTTTTAAGTGTTGTCAAATGTTGTAAAGCGCTTAGAGCTTCTAAAGATTAGGCGCTATACAAAGTCCTCATTATTATTATTATTATTATTATTATTATTAATATTTTGGAACCAAAAGCAGTGTTGGTATCTTTCATATTGGTCTCAACCTTGTTATTGCTGCTGTTGTCTGGGCAATCCTACAAAGTAGTTCTGGCATGGAGCCCTCATCTGTGATAATTGATCCTTAGTACTTGAAGCTTGTGACTCTTTCAAGTTTCTGTCCATTGACCTTTATTTCTGCACTGATGCCATTGGTGTTGTTTGTCATCAGTTTGGTTTTTTCAGTGCTGATCTCCATACTCATGCTGCGGAGGTTGTGTCAAGGCGCTCAACCAAGTCAACCAGTTCTTTTTCGTCTCCTGCTAAACCATCAATATCATCAGCGAAGCGAAGGTTGGTGATTGTTCTTCCTCCGATGTTGACAGTGCCCTTGTGGTCATGCAAGGCATCCTCCATGATCCTTTCCAGGAAAATGTTGAAGAGTGTAGGTGACAGTATACATCCCTGTCTGACTCCAACTGTTGTTTGAAACCAATCTCCTCTGCTGCCATTGATGAGGACAGCACTGGTGGCTTTGTCATACAGGTGCTCAACAACCTGCACCAGGTTTGAGCTGATATTGTACTTCCTCATAGTTGCCCATAAGGCTGCATGCCATACCCTATCAAAGGCCTTTTTGAAGTCTATAAAGACGTGGTATAGATTCTGCTGATGCTGAAGGTATTTCTCGCGAAGGAGTCTCCAATTGAAGATTTGTTCTGTGGTGCTCCTTCCTGCTCGGAAGCCTGCCTGCTCTTCAGCAATAATTTTCTCTCCTTGAGGCTTTAGTCTGTTGAGAATTGTCTTCAGCATGACTTTGTTTGAGCAACTTATCAAACTGATGGTTCTGTAATTTGGGCATAGCTGTAGGTTTCCTTTCTTGGGGAACATGATGACCAAGGACTGAGTCCATATGGTGGGCCATTCTCCTGTCTGCCATATCTTGTTGCAGATTGTTGTTAGGACTGTGACTATCTCTTCTCCTCCTGCTTGAATGAGCTCTGCTGGTATGTTGTCAATGCTGTCTGACTTTCCTTTCATTAGTGACCTAACTGCAATTTCTACTTCTTCATGAAAAATGGGGTCATCATCAATTTCTTCTGCCTGAGGGCAATTTAGTACTGCTGGATCTCCTTGGGTCTTATGATTGTACAATTCTGAGCAGTATTCTGCCCATCGCTTGAGGATCTCTTGATCCTCTGTGAGGCATTTTCCTGATTTGTCGTTTTCCCTTGTTTATGGGTTGTGAGATCTTTCGCCAGTTGATATGCCATTTTGCTGTCATTTCTACTCAGACTGTCTTCAATTTTGCAGCATTGTCTTTCTATCCAGGATTCCTTTGCCTTTTTCATGCTTTTCCTGATCATGTTGTTTATCTCTCTGTATTTTCTAGCTCCTTCATGATCTCTTTTTCCCTTCTTTAGTTCTCTTCTTTTGTCGAATAGTTCAAGGACATCTGTTGTGATCCAATGTTTCTTTGTTCGACAATATTTGCCAATGATCTCGCTAGCTGTGCTAGTCACAGCTGTGTTGAATGTGGTTGTTAAGGACTACAGTTCGGTGTCTTGGCTGTCCAGGGTTATCAAAGTTGCAAACTTACCACCTATCATTGCCTGAAAGGCTTCTGCGTCTCTTGGATCTTTCAATTTTCTACAATAACAGACTTTGTCAAAGAATTACTGATGCTGCTGGATGCAGAAGAAATTTGACTCGAGATCATCACTTCAAGTCCATGCATACATGACTTGAAGTACTTTTTGCCACATATTTTTTATCCTGTCTGCCTTTTATTCTGCCTGTAATCTCATGAAACTAGGGAGAAACAGGTTCTAAAATGACAACATTACAATCAAATCCGGCCTTAGACCATAGTTATTATTTATTAGTTTCATGTGTAAGCTTTAAGCAGTGATAAACCACTCTCGTTTTTTTTTTGTCACACATTAACCCACTTTAGTAAATTCTGTAAAGTTTCATCATAGGTTGACCAGTCTACCCATTTGTAATATTTGTAATATTTTGTAATATTAAAATAATTAATGTTATCATGTAATTCAGTGGCACACAGACCATGCAAACAAAGCACTATTTGTTTGGAATTTCTTCATTTTGGTCAACCTTGGATGGGGGTGGGGATTGTTGTCTAAGACCAGCTGTTGTAAATGTCCCCCAAGGAACATCACCAGTCAGACTCTATAATGATGTGACCTCTATATACAGATCTGAATGTTATAAATTATTAATAAATGGGCCATATTTAAGTGGTCTTTGTACATGTCTTCATTTTTTAAACTTTACTGCCCTAGCTGGTTTTACAGCTCTTAAATATTTCTCAACAAAACTAAACAATAATTACTTTTTTATGTTTTACAGTAGTAAAATTACCTATCAAATAACATTTCCTTTTACAAAAAATCACAATGTAGAACATTCCAGATAGTTCAGGATACGAGTTAGAATTTGGTTGTATTGAATTTCATCTACGCTCAGATTAGAATCACATCTCATGGGGGGGGCTGAATTGTTTGGATTAGAGCTCTAAATCTGTAGAAAAGCATCATATCTGCCTATTTTATGCAGATCAAGTTCATTTTTAGCCATTTGATCAAAGTTTTTAACTTTAATTTCTTCTTCCTTATGTACAGTCCATGCATTATGAGGGCAAATTTGATCAATATAAACTATATCTGATATACTAAGTTGAGTTTTGCGTTCATAAAATATTCTGATGAATTTTTAAAAATGCAGTTAATTCCAAACCAGGGAGTAAAATGCACCATTTATTACATTCTTGCCTACAGCTCTGGATAATGAGACTTTTTTAATTGATGATGCGGGGCCCCAAGTGGCCGAGTGGTCTAAAGCGCTCTTCGTTACGGATCACTACCATCTCACCTCTGTCTGCGTGGGTTCGAGTCTAGGATTCGGCGAATGTGGATATGTGAGAAAGCTTGCCAGTAGCTTCTCGTGGGTCGGTGGTTCTTTCCGGGGATTTCCCGGTTTCTTCCTCCACCATTAATACTGGCCGCCATGTATAGCCTATCGTGTGCTGAAAAATGGCGTTAAGCCCAACAACAACAACAATTGATGATCCCACTACCTTATTTACTCCCTTAAAAGTCAAGTCAAACTGCTAACAATAAAGATCCTGATCTGCTGTAGCATAATATGCCTGCAGATCAGGGTATATATAGTTTATTCTAACAATTACTCCTAACCAACTGCTCAGACCCAGGTCTGCCAGCATGTTATATGATGGCAGATCTTGGTCTGTGCAGTTAGCAGTTGGACTCATCTTATAAGTGAGCACATATGGTAATCTTACAACTGACTAAGGTGGTCATCGTAAACAGGTTGTTAAAGTTTTGTTTCATGTTTTTTGCTTTGATTCTGGGCTCTCTATGCAGGCACTTGTCTTTGTTTGATGACCTTTCTTCATTTAAGAACAGCTACAAAAACGCATCAGATGTGCTTGTTTGGGTCTGAAACCTTGTAAGATCAGTATTTTTGGGGTCATCCAGGACTTAAGTTGAAAATTTAATTCTCTTGCATATTTCTAAACATGCTAAATTTTCCAATGATATGCATCAAATTATTAGTGAACCAAAATATATGAATGTGCATGGATACTTGCTTGGATGTGATCCCTTGACCATAAGATGAACAACTGTTTAGCATACAGCCAAATACAGTAGCTTTACGTGTACCTGCTGACACTGGGCAAGTGCACAACCATACTGTTTTGACATAACTAGCAATCTTATTCTCAAATGCAGAATATTTCTCCGATGTTATCTTCATTTAGGTAAGATCTCTCTCTTAAGTCTCTTCAGCTGATTTGCTGTTATAGTATATTTTGGGGTTACGCAGGCAGATTGCAAATATTTGGTTACATATTATCCTGAATAACACAAAATGGTTGTCTATAAATTATGACGTTCTTGTTCAGTTCGGTGAGGCTGATTGTTTTTTTTATTTACAAACCTCTCATGGTACAAAAAATTAAAATCTTCGAAGTGGGTGCTCTTGAGTCATCTAGGCTTAGAATATAATGACATTAATGCACCACCCAGCATAAAAAACATTTCAGAAAAAATTTTACTTGGAAAATGCACCAGTTTGGTTTTTAATTTGATCAGTTTTGTAGCAAGCGATTTTTACAGTGTTTTTAAACACTTTTAAAAGTTGTTAATCTGTTTACCTATAAATTTACGTTGGTATGATGTCTTCCAAGCCAACTTATTCAATATTGAGATTATATTTCCTGGTGTGTAACCATAATAGGATGTACCAAATGTGGCTTTTCACTTTTGGAGTTTTCAGGTTCATTCAGTAATACTTAGGAACTGAGGTCCCAAACTGTACAAGCATTGTCTAAAATAAATCTAACTAAATCATGGAAAGCTAATTCGTTCACTCACACTCGTGTGCAAGATGATAATTTCCAAATATCTTAATAGGCCTAAAGTAAAGACTTGCCTGCGTACATATTTCTTGAATGTGAAAGTTGCATTTGAGATCACTTGTAATTGTGATGTTTAAATATTTGGTTGAGATTTTCAACAGACGTTCATTCCAAGGAATCAAGGAATACTTTGTAGCATTAATTTAATGAAATGTTCATTTTGTTCTTGTTATTTGCATTATCTTGCATTTGTTGGAATAAAATCGCATATACAATTTTTGTGGGTTCTGACTTTTGGTATTGGTGGGAGCACATCTGTGTTGTCATGTTCTGGTTCTGTGCTCATGTTTGACTATGGTATGGTAGTAAAGTTTGGTCTCCAAAAAGCCCATGTAGCACTGAAACACAAGTTACAGAACAACCCACACTCCAGCATCCCTTGTACAAGAACCATGATTGAAACAAGCAGGCCACTATGGATGTATTTAGGATATTTTGTTGCCACCTGCTGTGTTAGCCAATATTGAGTGGTTTTGTTAGATTGTCTGACTTAATGATTACGAACTGGGGTAATGGTATTATTTTGTATTTTCATGAGTACATGTAGTAATGGCAGCTATTTCCATTATCAGACTATAGCAGTTGTGTTTCACACAAATCTCACAGTCTGACCTCTTCATCGAATGCCAAGTGACAGCAAGTTGCTTTTGATATAAGAAACAAGATTATCGGCCTCACCAAAGGCTCTTACAGTAGGACTGCATGCTGCTGGGACAGTGATACAGTTCAAAATCCATACAGCAGGACTACAGCTGATGGGATACTGGTAGAATTCACAATCTGTACAGGAGGACTACGTGCTGATGGGACACAGGTAGAATTCGCAATATGTACAGAGGACTGAATGCTGATAGAAAGCTGGTGAATTTTATAATCTGTACAGAGGACTACTATCTGATGTGACATCGGTTGATTTTTACAGCCTGTACCCAATCGGATTAAAATCATGTGATGTGATGTAATTACGATTTTTAACGTAGCTTTAACAATTTTTCAGTCATATCGCTACGATGTCTGCAGTGTGGCAGTTTATAGTGGTGTCTAGCACTGGGGCATCATGCCGCAGACATGTAGCATGATGTCCCACCCAGTCACATTATCCTGACACCAGGCCGACCAGTCCTAACACTAACCTCTTAATGCTGAGCGCCAAGCGAGGCAGCTGTTAGTACCATTTTTGTAAGTCTTTGGTATGACTCGACCGGGGATCGAACCCACGACCTCCCGCATCCGAGGCGGACGCTCTAACCACTAGGCCACCGGAGCGGTCCTAAAATCATATCCACTGTCCTACGTGAAGATCTGACAGTGACTGCTTAGGGGTCATGTTCTGGTGAACTTTGAATTGGCCAGTGGAAATGCAGCTTTCAGAAATCTGGAGGTTAATCAAATCGATAGGCACACACTGATTCTCTTCAGCCTTACTATTCAGTCTCCCAGATGCAAAGATACAAGACTTCATCTTATTAGATGATAAAATTGGTGCTGATGGTAATAACATAGGTCACCATTACAAGCCCCATATGCGGGTGCTGTCAGATCTTCATATTGGACAGTGGAGATCTGATTTAATGAGATTGAGCCTGTACAGCAGGACTAAATGTTGATTGTACTCTGGTGGAATTCACATTCTTTACAGTAGGAATATGGGGTTAATAGGACATTTGTAAAATTGATAATCTGTACAAAATTCACAATATGTACACAGCACAATAGGATTGTAGGCTGATAGGAAACTGGTGGAATGTACAATCCTTATGATAAGACTTCAGACTGATAGCACAATGGCAGAGATGCTGCCAGACCATGCAATCACATAAATTGCACAAAATTTATACAAATTTGTGCATTTGGAGCCCAGTGATGTGCGAGAACTCATGCAAATTAGTTTGAAGTTGACCATATGAAAATGTACTCTGCGCAGCAAACAATATTTGTTCAGCTGTTCAACCTTAAAGTGCTTGTTGCGACATAAGTCACACCGGTAGAGGTATCATAGTGCTTGTTGCAATGTCATTTTTTTGGTAACTATCTGGATTCCTTCAGCTTGACATGAATGGTTGTTAAACTGAATTTGATTGGCACATTGGACGCATTTTGTCATGGTTTAAACCTTGCATGAATGAAGTTTTACAAATGAATGTTATCAATACTGGCTTCCTAGAAAACCCATATTGGCTGATTCTCAACTATGGTTCATCTTTAGTTAGCAATTTCATCTGGGAAATACTGGCGGATGATACAATGAAGGCAATTTAATTTTTAAGTTAGGTAGTACCTCAGATTATTATTGGACCTGGGAAAGTGTAAATGGAGATACCAGTGAGTGAATTTGAACCCAAAATGGTGTCAAATATGAATTTAATGAACATGCCAGATGGCCATATACAGACGCCCTGCTGGTCAACCCCTCATTTTAGTGGTATTTCAAAATTGAATGTAGAAGAGGCAGAATAACAAGCCTAATTAAAATACAATTTAAAAGTAGAGTGCAATTTTTTTATTTATTTTCTCATCACAGTATAGCCCAACAGGATCTCATACTACAAAACAATATAGTCCTATTTTAAGAATTGAGATAAATTTAATAAATAAAAATCTAAAAATGAAACTAAGCAGTAAAGATGTTTATTTGATCAATATACCTCATTCTAAACAAGCAGAATATCACATTGATGGAGAAAGTTCTAATACCCTACTATGGAACAGATAAAAAAAAATCTGGCATATTAGTCAGTAATGCTTACTTAAAGTGAAGCTTGGGAAGAGCTTATGTTAGTGAAAAATGTTCTTGGAGCAGAAGTATCAAAAGGACAATCCCTGTGAGTTGTGGAAAATTGATAGTAACCATAACGAACAGTTTCCAAACTTTCAAGTTGACTAAGCTAGCTATGCATATGCCTTTTCATAATTGCAGGCTGTGAAAGGGGGTTCTCAGCACAAAACAGTTATGAAGAAAATAATGCACACATGGCAATTAAATTCTTCAGGTCACCGATTCTGTTCTTATTGAAATGCTATTTTTTCAGTTTCCAAACACAAATTTAGTTTTGAAACACAAAATTTGTATGTAATTTGTATGTTTTTATCAAGTGATAACTTGAGGAAATTGGACAAGGATAGTTGCAGTAACCAGAGCCATGTATAACTGATCTCGCTACAACTTACTCGAAAGAGGGTTAATGGTCAATCAGCTATCAAACAGATGCCTGTGAATGTGCAAGAGTTTGCTTGTCTGCACAGTTGAAATCATCACCAGCTATTTAATGGCTTGAAGCCTACATTTCGCCTTGAGCTACAACATATTATTGCTATCTTCATATAATGTGCATTGTTATACTCTCCTTAAGAGGGCCTCAAGGGAGAATAGTCCTTGACTAATGAGTCACCCTCTATAAATAAAGCATTATTATTATTATTATTATTATTATTATTATTAATATTATTATTATTTAACACCAGAAATAACTTGCTATGGTGACGGAGCATCTCAAAGCCTGCGGTCAATTAATTTACATTTAAAAAATCACAGGGCAAAGTCATTTTTACTTTCCTAAAAGAAAATGGCAAAGTTTTCACTTTTAGGCTACTTAGTCGCCCACGTCGCCTGGTAGCATGACCCCTGACTTGGGTAAGGAACCAATTAAGCTAAGAAACAATCAACAGGTTAATGCTTAAATAACTAAAGGCGGATTTCAGTAGGGCTTTAACAGTGAGGAGCAGGAGGAAAGAGATATTGAAGTGTTAGGTAAATATTGAAATAGGACCATTTCATCGCCCCCCCCCTCCTCTTGTTTTATGACAAGGGGAGCTCCCCTTTTTAGATAAAGTCCTGGCCACATCTCTGAATTGGTTCATTTCACAACCTGTACCATGGGACTAAATTTTGATTGCACACTGGTGGAATTTACAATCTGTACAGTACAATTCAGCTTTCAGAGTGAAATGTACACATTTTATCTACTTTATTTGGAAACAGTGTGTTTCTGTTTGTTTGTGATGCATGTACATATCTGATATCAAGCAGTTTCTATTACCTGTTCATAAAAATATTGAAGTTTTTGTGAGTGACACTATTAGTACAAAACTAATCTCCTGTTTGGCCCTCAATTATTTACATATGTAAACGCAGATAAAACAAATGTAGCTGTGAAACAAGATCACAGAAAGACATTATTATGGAATTTTGTACACCAAAGCAAAAGAATATGGATTAAGCATGGTGGTGCATTGTGTACAGAAACATCCATGATTGAAAAAAAACACACACACACACACATTGCTATGTTCTAACTTTTATATGTAGGATCCATCAAAGTTTGAAGGTTTGTTGTTTTTATAAATCTTAAAATATTTTAAGTAAAGCAGAATACAATTCTTTTTTGTTATTGTTGTTGATACCATTCATTGAAATTGTTAAATCTGGTGGGAAGCTATGAATTTTGGAAAACAAAAAGTCATAGTAGCACCTTAATTGAACTTGGATTGAATTTTGCAGTAAACTGCATCTCAGATCCCAACAGGTCACTGCTAGTCAATCGTACCATTTAGCCAAAGGTCACTACCACAGATCTTAAAATTTGAGCCAGAAGATGGAAAATCCTTTTGCGGTTTGCCTAATTCATACCAAAAGGCATTTTCATGGATCAGCCACAGGTCAGCTGAGGCACATGGTGCCCAGTTTAGTGCCCTAGTACACATAGGATATGGAGTCACTCCATTCTCATGCCTTTGTCACACAAAGGGGCTACTTGTTTCATGATCAGGACATTCTGTGAGCATGGGGGCCACTCTTTAAGACATTATTTTCCAGGTTTGTCTCAGATTGTACAGGAGGCATCAACGTTAAACATTCACATAGACATAGTGAAGTATGCTTACAAGCTCCTTTTTTTTTTTTTTGCTGTAATTCACTGACAAGAGAAGACTGCCTTCTGTACCTCTTCATACCTTGCAAAGAGGAAAAGACAACATATTGGCACAGTCACTTTCGTCCTGGATAAAATTGTTAATTTGTTCCGCATATAGAGAAATAATCTCATATTAAATGAATTTGCTATGCATTTTGGCTCACAAAGTTAGGGGAGTTGCCACAAGCATTGCATCTGAGTGACACTTCTACTTAACCCACATATCCATGCTGTGGGATGGAGGTCAGACCACTTTATCCATCTTTTGTCTCCAAGATCATTCATCCCAGAAGGCTCAACTGTTCAACCTGGTAGGACCTATAGCCCATGGCACAGCAAGTTACCGTCCCAAGTCATTTGACAAATGCATCAGGACAAGGTTTCACAACTTACATTTTGTTGTAATATCACTGTCATGGGTTTTTATTAGAGTTTTTGTCTTGGAATCTTGTGTTTAGCCTTATTGTCTCTACAGGATTACTGCAGTAATTCAAATCAGGGATTTGCAAATTTTCAGCTTGCCCACAAAGATATGTAGATTAGAAAGAAATTGAGTGCAGATATAGTTGGAAGAGCAAAAGCAGACATGTACTTTTATACAGGCAGATAAAGGGACAGGTAGAAAAGATACTAGAAAGAGCTACATTTTTAAGGGGGCCCTGAGTGGCAGCATGGAGTAAAACACTCTCTGTTACGGATCACTCCGATCTCACTTTTGTCTACATGGGTTCAAATCTCAGGTTTGGCCAATGAGGATGCATTGCCAGTTGCTTTCTGTGGGTCAGTGGACCTCTCCAAGGGTTTTCCCAGGTTCTTCCTTCACCAACTACACTGACTACCATGTATGACCTATCTTGTGCTGAAAAATGATGTTAAACCACAAAACATCATTTTTAAATGTATGTATATGTGTGTGTCTGTGAGAGAGACTGACAGACAGACAGAATTAAAGCAAGACTTTGTAAGGATTTATTTATTTTTATCATGTAGTCACCTTCAAATTGCCGACATGCATTAAAAGTTTTGAGAATCCGACTTTTGAGAATGATTTGTAAACACATTTCTCTGTCCATTTAATTGTTTGCCAAGCAGTAGATAACAATATCATGTAATTATCATGTAATTAACATATCAAAATCTGCTTATGAGTACTACTTTTTTCTAACATTAATCACTCTTTGAATGAAATCCTCTGGGTAGTTTATCGTTTCAGAGAGTGCCTTTTATTTCCAAACACACATCAGTCACAGAAATCTCAGGAGTTGTATTTTTAGCAATTAACACCTACTCATAATAAATAAGTGTCATTCATGAAAAACAGTCTTTGAAAAGCCATGGTTTAGATTTGGCAATCTGACAAACTGCCTGAGAATAACTTGGGACCAAAAAGTCAGCGAATCCCTGTTAAGTACAAATACTACAATTACAATTTAACTGATAAGTTAAAATAAAAACATTTATTCCTTATTTGTCAGAACTTGCTTTTGAATTGTAAATATTCACATTATCAAATCTGTTCACATCTGTGCGAGAAAATGTGAGACTGGCTTTGCCTGCAAGATGGAAATGACACGTACAACAGATGAAAGAAACTAGACAGGTGTGGAAAGAGTGATCTACATATAAACACTAAATCAAGGTGCTGATATATGTACTGTGTCAAGATCACAGGTATAAAACTTGCAGAACATAAAGCATTAGGAATTCTCACGACGTTTTATAGGTAAATTAGATCACAGAGTTATTATATTTTACCCAGACCACCAACATTAACTAAAATTTTTGGTATTTTGATTACAACTCTCAATTTTTGGGGACTTCCCCACCCCCAAGTGACTTGCAAACTTGAGCTTTGACAGAGCTGAATTTGAGCTTGTCCCAGGAGTTGAGCTTGTGGATTTGTAAATCCCAACACTTGGTAGATTATTATACTTCTAATTTTTATACTTGTAATCTAAGGGTTGTGGGTTCGATACCTTTCCTAGTCAGAGTGGAATGCTTTGGTGTGTCTTTGGGAAAGGCGCTTAGGTCCTGTTTTTTGTGGTATAATATACATGTAGCCAGTAATGTCTTAAAAGTGCCTTATAAGACCCACTACCCACCCACCCACCCAAAAATTGTATGGAAGTCTTCTTTTATGTAATGGCATAACTTACATCTCCTTTTGATAGTCTGAAGTTAATCAGATCAATTCTTAAAGCATCAGTCAACATTTGCTCATAACTGATTGCACACAAGTTTGGATCAATATTTCCTTCTAGCAGGAAGGGTATTGTTTATTGATTTTCTCCAAGCTGGGTGAAATATTTATTTTCTGAACTCATCACTCCTTGTGCTTGAAACCATTGGCTTATTTCAGTGAATTTGCTGGCCATTAAATGATGTTGATGGAAATTCCACATACTGGATCAATACTAGACCAGGATTTCCAGCAAGTGCCATTCTCCACATAATGCCATAACCTAGGCTAATGTTACAGCTAGTTCATGATCTTGTTGTTCCCTTGATGATTTTTATTGTAACATTTTTCCAGTTGGATTACACTGAATACTTAGATTAGAACAGGTCGTATCTTGCTTAGGCAAGTCAAGGAAAAGAAATAAGCTTACATAAATTTACCTAGGATACTGTAACTTTCACAGATGATGTACGTTACTTGATTGCAGGTTACATGAGGTAGAATATGGTTTGTAAAACAATCACAAATTCCTTGAATTTCATTGCTTGTCTTGTAAACTCCTTGACCTTTGGATGCAGGGGTGGGGGGTATCCTTCAGAAATCCGTGAAATTGTTGAAAAACTTGACTTTTGCCCAAAAAATCCTTGAATTTATCCAACGGAATACAGAACAATGAAACTGAATAAAAGATGTCACTTCTTAAACTTTGAAGCTTTTGTTATTTATGTAGCAGGTGTTATGAAATTGAGAAATCAGTTGCTGTTATTAGCAGCCATGGCCAGGCAGAAATGTGATAGGTATCTTAGGCATTCTTCCTGTCTTAAGCCTACAATTAAAAAGTGCTGATATAAATTTTTTTGTCACTGCATTTTAATTCTGAAGGATGCCACATGGCAAGCAGTTGACTATTTTCTTTTTCCTATTTTGAATGGTTTATTTTGTTTTAACAAATACAGCTATTTTAATCACAATATGGAGTGGTGGGCAAAATGTGACAGGTTGAGTCCTACCTAGCAAGTAGGTTATCCATGCTCTACAGCAGTGACATCCAGCCTTGTTTTGGCTTGGGGCCAAAGCAGATACAGTTGTATGGTCTTGGGCAGCATGAGTAATGAGGCTTCTTATCACTAACTATGCATATTTTCAAAATGCCTGCCTACATGGCTGCAGGCCACACAATGTGAAAGACTGGGCCTCTGCAAGATTTTACATACACACCTTTCAACCCAAGTCACCAGCATTATTACATTTGCCTTCAGTCAGAATTTCATTCCCTCAACAAACAAGATCACATTTTTGTGACACTTTAACTCTGTTAGTCAGCAACTAGAAGTGCTTGTGGGATAGCCTAACATTTTTTCCATCATCCATGAGCACACATTTATTAATGCAACTCTTCCTAAACTTCTTCAAGGATTGCCGTAAAACTTTACACACATTTTTATCTCATGGTATGGTTGGTCAGAAATGAAAATAGTGCCTCTTGGACGTCTTGAAAATCTTGTTATTGCTACATCTCTTTAACAGAAAATCATATTGACATTAGGTTTTCATTGCAATACTTTAAGTGCTGTCTGGTTGGTCCTAAATGAAAATGGTGTGACCTGGACATCTCTATGGCCACCGCAGTGTCCATCTTAAAAATCCCATTAAGGGACAAGTGTTTTATAGTACTAATCATTATATATATATATATATATATATATATATATATATATATATATATATACGTTTGGCCATTTATTCAACTTTGAACTGTGATTTATTCATTGTTTATGTATTTAAAAAAAATCATAAATACCAGTAGATCCAGGTCTTCTGATTGCTGCACAGAAGGTAAATTTGTTTGTTTAAATTAGATTTATCATGGCAGAGTAATCAAATATAAGGCCTAAGTACAAGATTGTCCAATCCCACGTATGTGGTGTTCCTGCCACTATCACCAAAAACTGGTGACATGGGGCTTGGAAGCTGCACATATCGGTCCCAGATACAACACATCTGAGACAGTCTGTAACACAAGCTGGAAACACCACAAAGCTGTCAGACAAGAGACAATATGTAACATAGGGATTATAATTTCCACAGAACTGTCACACATCATCACAATATTATCATTGTTTGCAAGAGAAACTTAGCTGTGGGATTGGAAATGCCACAGAGCTGCTATATATCACATGTCTTAAGAAACTGATCTTCCTTTACAAATGCTTCTTTACTCATTTACTGTATCACCAAGATCACTTAACTATATTCTCCCACTTCCAGTGAAAAGTTAGGAACATCAGTTCCTGGAATTTGCTTGATGTTGAAGGATTGAATATACCTGCCTTTCTGCACAGGCATTTGTTGGTATTATAGAATTAGCAAACCTTTTTCATTGACCAAAAAGGAGACTTCAGACTTTTAAATAAAACTTGAGTTAGATTGTACATGGGTGCTAAAGTCTATAAATTTTGAATTGTTACTGGGGAAGTAAATAACAGAAAAACAGGTGGACACTGTCATTACAGCAAGTTTTCTTTGGCAGTTTCTTTCACTGTTCACTGATATTTTTTATCTTTTATCTTGGTTATGTATACCTGTATACAAATGTAGATAAACATGATGAATGTTATTTTTGCTTTCAGTTGTTACTGAACCAAGGAGGGAAGACACATCAGAGCCCAGAGGAGATGACTACCTGGCTTATCTCCATGGTGATGATGACTTCCTTTCCAAATATGAAAATGAACACCAGAAATACAAGGCTGCTGAGAATGCCATGCTAAAAAGACATCATGAGAAGATCACAAAGGTCAGTCTGGATATGATGAAAATCCTGTCAAGTACGATTGAGCTTGACTTCATGAACCATATCATTAATTAAAACATTCAAGTTGCTGTTATTGAACATATTCATTAAATGACAGAGGGGCAAGGAAATATTGATTAATACACAGCTTGATTACTTTATCAATTAATAAATCAGAGTTGACTCGTGAAGGAAAATTTTGTACCAAAGTGACATTTTTGTGATAAAACCAGCACCTTGAAGTTGTTTTTTCCAGTTGATCTTTGGTTCTGAATATCTGTTTTATGCATTGTTCGTAACTCGCTGCCATTTCACTTAAAGTTTTCTCTGTTAATCCAAGTATTTAGGCCTTGAAAATAGTTTTTAGAGCAAATTTGTTTTTAGAGTCAAAACTTTCAAATTTTATGGTGAAATCCATTAAAAATATGGTTGATTCAATCACTTGAAACCAGTTTCATATTAGAGGCAGTTGTTTGCAACAGTTTTATCTGGATCTGAAACTGGATTCATAAAATTAGGAACCATTATTTTAGTATCGTTTAACCATTTCACTGTTCAGTTTAGTGTTGGATGTATTGATTGTTTAAGTCAGTAGTACATTGCTATCCCATTTCAGTCTCTTTCAAATGCCTTTAGTGGGTGTATTTATTCATATATTGAAACAAGCAGACAGTACTGTAATAAAGAATGAGTTATACATTTATCAGTACTTTGTTCAGTAATGGGAGGTACAGTTTCAGCAGATACATATCCATATTTTGCAGCTTACAGTAGAGTTGAAAATTGTTTGTAATCATTGGTGCAGTAGCTCAGTTGGTGGTGTGTCAGATTCACACACCAAGGTTGCAGGTTCATTACCCACCCTGGCCAGCTGTGTCAGCTGACCTAAAGTGTCTTTGGGAAATGCACTAACTCTGATTTCCTCAGTATGATATAGTCAATAATGTGTTAAACATTACATTTAATCCAACCAAAACAGAATTGTTTGCGGTTAAGTTCCCCATTCTTTATGCATTTGCTATATATTGAGCTATATTGGACCCCCAAAAGTCCACATATGTGAAGAAACATAAGAGGAAATTATTTGATGCAATGTTTACCTCCCTTGAGACAGTGTGATGGCATCTGTTTTCAAAATATATAGACATATCAATTGAAAATGGTCTTAAAATATAATTACTGAAATATTTTGTCAAAAAATATTGGACACCGTTTTTAATTCTATACTAAGGAAAAAAGAGAAGAAAATACTTTTTAGAGGGGTTTGGTGTTTTGTATATGGTCTTTAAAAGGAACATGTTTATCAATCTCTTTCAAGTTATGTTCATCTATTTGATCGTTTGTAATTTACCATATTACCCAGAATCACCAACCCATCAGTTTTCTCACTATTTTGATTTGAGTTCATCATAGTGTTGAGCTTTTTCATGGTTGATGGCAACAGAATGCATTGCATTGAGAATAAATGAGTTATTTAAGTTGTGATGAATTTTGAGTGATTGATATTTGAGACATCAAAACCTTGCTGTATAATGCTATGCATCTTTTATATTTTGTCATGGATAAAGGTGTCAGCAGGTACTGGATAAGCAAGTACCAACCCGTTCATAATTACCCAGGTAATGAAATTAGCAACAGGGTACCAGTTTAGTTCATGTCAAAAAAAACAACATGTTTTAAAGTTCAGATCAAAGATTATATCTGGCAACATCATGAGCAAGCGAGACACAGAATAACAAGTTCAGTTCGAGGCTCATGTCGTGTAACATTGATCCATTGTAGATCTCTGTCTACTGATCTTATATTTTCAACATGTGTGACCATTTGGTTATGTACATTAAACAGTTTCTTTTCTTTCTATTTATATTAACTGTACATGACACGTTTCTAAGAAAACGGATGGGTTTCTTGAATTTGAAACAATGTATCACATATTCATTATAGTTTGATACACACATAAATATCAGACCAGTCTATATTGAAAAAAAACATGGTGCCAAATATTAAGTGAAACCGGCTTTATTGATGTGAGTCATGGATGTTATGTGACTAAAATGTGTTAGAGGAGAGGTATTTTGTTAAATTGAAGAACATGTTGCATCAGGAAAAGACAAATCAATAGCGCTTTACAAATTTTGAAAGAGGAATTCTACATTGAATTAATACAGCATTCAGAATGTGTGGACTTCACTTTACGACCTTTCACCAAGAGTTAAAGATGTGATGTTGACTAGTTAAAGTGAAAGTTGTGCATAAATAATTTATCATGTTTTGTGTCTGTATTCTCATACTAATCCACATGGAGTTAGCCAATTTGTGTCGAGAATTTTAACTAACTGCAGATCCAAGTAAGTAGCAAAAATGAATTTACAATTTTCTGTAATTATGGCATCTAGTATATAGATTACACTTTTTATGCTCATATTGCACAATTTTGCCACTCATAGTGGTAATAATTATGCTTACACCTCGGGGGGTAGTTGACATGTATGAACTCGAAACAAACCAGTTCAGGTTCAGATTTAATATAGTTTGCTTTTGATCGGGTACCTGGTAACAGATCATTAGGATCGATGGATACCCGGATGAATTTTCTAAAATCTTAACATCTTTACTCATGGACTAGGGGGCCCCGGGTGGTCGAAAGCGCTCTCCGTTACGGATCATTGCCATCTCACCTCTGTCTGTGTGGGTTCGAGTCTAGGATTCGGCAAATGTGGATATGTGAGAAAGCTTGCCAGTAGCTTCTCGTGGGTCGGTGGTTCTTTCCGCGGATTTCCCGGTTTCTTCCTCCACCATTAATACTGGCCGCCATGTATAGCCTATCATGTGCTGAAAAATGGCGTTAAGCCCCACAACAACAACAACAACAACAACTCGTGGACTAGATTTTTGCTCACATATCATTTGGCTTTGGTTTATATAATACATTTGTAAGTAGGTGTATCATAGGTATTCTCATGTTTTGTTTCATCTATAAACAACTATGAAAAAGAATAAAAATGAAAATCATTTGAAAATATGCTTTTTAAGCTGTAGTTTTGAGGATTCAACCATTTTGTTGTAGATGATGAAGGAGTGGCAAGCAGCTCGTGACCATGTGGCAGAATTGAGGAAAACTGACTTCAAGGCTGCAGAACAGCTCAATGGCAACATCACACAGGTAATTTATACCTTTAATTCAATATCTTTTTTAAATCCAGCTAGTCTTTTTATATTTTATTCTTGTATGAAAAAGTAAAAATCTCCATATATTGTATCACAGTATGTGATTTTGCTTGAAATCTATAATTCTTTGACCTTGACAAATCATTTGATTTATTCTTTTAAATGCTTGTTGTATATTTGCTGTTCACCAAAACCATGTTCCCAGCGGACTCACGGTTTTAGATTAGGCCCAATGTACCTAATTTTGTCATGTTCATATAGATATTGAGCAGTCTTCAATATTTGATAAAAATTAGGTTTATTTTAAGCATTTAACTTTACATTTTAAGGCATTTACCATTCATTGCTATTATCTCTATCGATTGTACCCTTTTTTGCCTTTATCTGGTTTTGTATGCTGTTTGGGTATGCCTAAAGTTACTCAGCACTATATAAGCACAAGATTGTGGTGATATATTATTAAAACTCATACAGACATATATGTACGATAATTTTTATTTATATATATATATACATAATGAAAGTGAATTCCTAATATGACTGTGGTAATTTACAGTTCATTTCTGCAGACAGATCTTTTCATTGTAAACCATGGACTATTTTCTTTCCTCCAGAAATTCCAACAGCTGTATCATGCATATGAGCAAGAGGGTCAGGCTGAGAAGAAACAGCTGGTTGCACTTCATCAACAGCACATTCAAGGAGAACTCAACAAACGCAAGCGTGTTGCCTTGGAAGCCTTCATGGATGCCCTCCAGACACCTGAACCTAAGGTTTGTATTACAAGATCAGCTGGGATATAACATGAATTTTTCCAATTCACCCTTCACAGATTTCAGAGTTGGAAACAAATTGCAGATTGGTAAAATCGGGTATGATTAAACCTCTCCGAATTTAATTCAGATCACCTCTCCCTTAGAGCACTTTTCCCTGTCCCATTTTTTTTTTTCAGATTGAAAGCTTTTACTGTTCATAAATTGCTAAGCATTTTTTGCCAGTTACATCTTTGGTCCAGATTGGAAGCATATACTTCTTTATAAATTGCTAACATTTGATAAATTCACTGATATTTACTATGCAATATTTTTATAAAGTAACGTGTCCCTTTTTTATTTCTTAATGTTTAGCTTGTCACCAATATATTGTTTAAAGTGAGGTAAGTATAGACCCGAGAAAGGAAAATTTTCAGCAGACTATATAGGGGATTACTCCAAAACCTTGTCAATCCCTGAAAAAATTCTTATTTTTGGGATTATTGTAGAACTCTTAATACATACTAGTCATACAAATGTGCAGTTAGTTTAATGAGCAAATGTTGGTTAATGAAAATGACACATTTATATTGATTTACCCATTAACTAATAATTGTGATAAATTGCTCTCATGCTTTCATCTCATAAGACTTCTTAGTTTAGTACATACAGGAGTACCTTTATTCTAAAAACAAATAGCTAAAACTTTGTTTAATGTTCATCTTTCAGACTGCAGAAGTTCTGAGGCACTTGAGAGCTTACATCCGAGCTGAGGAAAAGGATCGATTACATACGTGAACCATTTCGAGCATCTTCGTGACACAGATCCACAAGAGGCACAGAAGATCCGTGATCAAACACTAGAACATCTTAAGCTGATTACAGACAGAATCACCCAGGCCATGGACATGTTACATCGCTTCCCTGACGTTGAAAAGAAGATCCTTCCTGAAATTCGTAGGTGTTTGTGATAGTTTGTGATCCAATGTTGTTGTTGTTGTTGTTGTTGTTGTTGTTGTGGGGCTTAACGCCATTTTTCAGCACACGATAGGCTATACATGGCGGCCAGTATTAATGGTGGAGGAAGAAACCGGGAAATCCCCAGAAAGAACCACCGACCCACGAGAAGCTACTGGCAAGCTTTCTCACATATCCACATTTGCCGAATCCTAGACTCGAACCCACGCAGACAGAGGTGAGATGGCAGTGATCCGTAACGGAGAGCACTTTAGACCACTCGGCCACTCGGGGCCCCCATTATCCAATGTAAGGACATGCTATATTATTGGCAAGTTATTGTGATACCAAACCTAGTGTAAAATACACTCAGTCTGTTGTATATGTTGTGTTTGAGAAACTGCTCTTGAGAGTGACCTATTAATAAGACTAGAAAAAATGTATGTCTTTCTGTCTTTGAAAGAATGCAGACAAATATCACTTTATTTTACCATTTTCAGTCCATGGAGAAAATAGAATTGTTTTACTGGTTAGTGTGGTAATGTAATATGTACTGAGTATAAACCATTTTCCATTGGATGCCAATTTTTTTATGGCTCTGACATACCAGGAATTTAAAGACCCAGAGAATAATGATCTTACTTGGAAAACAATAGGAACCCATCTAGAATCCATGGAGTTAAGTACCCAAAATTTTTTAAATTTTCACAAGACCACAAAAATTCATCCACATCATCATTAATGAATTTACATTTTTTTAGTGAATGAGATGCACAGGTAAAATGTTAACAGTAGCCATAAAGAAGGCCAAAGCTTCAGTGAATAAAAGCAGTAAAGACGGTCAAAAATAGTGGCATTAAGGAAAGTAAAAAATTGGTGAATAGTAGCAGTAAAGAAGGTGATAGTGTCTGAATAGTAGCAGTAAAGAAGGTGATAGTGTCTGAATAGTAGCAGTAAAGAAGGTGATAGTGTCTGAATAGTAGCAGTAAAGAAGGTGATAGTGTCTGAATAGTAGCAGTAAAGAAGGTGATAGTGTCTGAATAGTAGCAGTAAAGAAGGTGATAGTGTCTGAATAGTAGCAGTAAAGAAGGTGATAGTGTCTGAATAGTAGCAGTAAAGAAGGTGATAGTGTCTGAATAGTAGCAGTAAAGAAGGTGATAGTGTCTGAATAGTAGCAGTAAAGAAGGTGATAGTGTCTGAATAGTAGCAGTAAAGAAGGTGATAGTGTCTGAATAGTAGCAGTAAAGAAGGTGATAGTGTCTGAATAGTAGCAGTAAAGAAGGTGATAGTGTCTGAATAGTAGCAGTAAAGAAGGTGATAGTGTCTGAATAGTAGCAGTAAAGAAGGTGATAGTGTCTGAATAGTAGCAGTAAAGAAGGTGATAGTGTCTGAATAGTAGCAGTAAAGAAGGTGATAGTGTCTGAATAGTAGCAGTAAAGAAGGTGATAGTGTCTGAATAGTAGCAGTAAAGAAAGGCCTTGGTGTCTGAATAGTTGCAGTAAAGAAGGTCAGTGCCTCATTAAAAAGTAACAGTAAAGAAGGCCATAGCTTCAGTGAAACTACTCTTCTGAAAGTAGTCAATGACCTTCTGTCTGCTTTGGATAGCGGAAAGATTACAGTCCTCACTCTCCTTGACTTGTCTGCAGCATTTGACACTATAGACCATGATATATTACTTAACCGTCTCCAGCATGTATTTGGCATTCATGATACGGCCTTACTATGGTTCAAGTCCTACTTGGTCAACAGGACACAAATTGTGTCCGCAAATGGAAAACACTCCAGCCCAGTTGATCTATGCTGTGGTGTTCCACAGGGGTCTGTTCTTTGACCTGTTCTCTTCATTCTGTACACTCAGCCACTCTCAAGTGTCATAGATCATCATCCAGTGTCTCACCAATTGTATGCTGATGACACCCAAATATACAAATCTAGCCATCCAACTGAAGTTGAAGCTACCATCCAAGGCGTAGAGAGGTGCATTTCCGATGTGAAATCATGGATGACATGTAACAAGCTGCAGATGAATGATGATAAAAACTGAAGCCATTCTGATTACAACACAAAGACTTTCTCATTCACATCCTTTACCTCAGACAATAAATATCAGCAACACCAACATTAAATTCACACAGTCAGTACGAAACCTCGGTGTTACTCTTGACAGTACTGTCTCATTGCATCAACATGTCATGAACATATGCAAGGCTACATATCTTGAGCTGAGACGCATCAGCTCCATTCACAAGTATCTTTCAGTTGATGCCACTAAAACACATGTGTGTTCCTTAGTACTTTCGAGACTGGACTATTGTAACTCAATTCTGTCTGGTTCGTCTCAATATCTACTTCAGAAACTTCAGAAAGTTCAAAACACAGCTGCTCGGATCATCCTTAGAGTACCACGATCAGAGCATGCTTCTCCCCTGCTCTGTACCCTACACTGGCTATCCATACGATCCAGAATTAAACACAAAATTTGTTCTCTCTGCTATGTTTCACTGACGGGCTACAGTCCAACATACATATCTGACCTCACCCATGTGTACACACCTGCAAGATGCTTACGCTCCTCTTCTGACACTCGTATTCTCATTATTCCCACTATGAAGATGAAATCATATGGACAACGCTCTTTTGCATACCAGGGCCCAGCAATGTGGAACGAATTGCCCACTGCACTTAGACACAAAGACACAGTGATCTCATTCAAGAGCGGTCTTAAAACTCACCTATTTCAACTGCAAGAACAGACTTAAAGACCTAATAATATATCCTTGCCTTAAATATTTACAGCATATTTTCTGTTTCTAATTTTGTGTTGTTTGTTTTTATTTTTGTAATCATATCATTCTATATGTTTTTAAGTGTTGTCAAATGTTGTAAAGCGCTTAGGGCTTCTAAAGATTAGGCACTATACAAAGTCCTCATTATTATTATTATTATTATTATTATTAATAGTGGCAGTAAAGAAAGCCATAATTTCAGTGAATCATAGCAGTAAAGAAGGCCATAGTTTCAGTGAATAGTGGCAGTAAAGAAAGCCATAGTTTCAATGAATCGTAGCAGTAAAGTAGGCCATAGTTTCAGTGAATAAGGACAGTAAAGAAGGCCATAGTTTCAGTGAATAGTGACAGTAAAGAAAGCCATAGTTTCAGTGAATCATAGCAGTAAAAAAAGGCCATAGTTTCAGTGAATAATGATAGTAAAGGCCATAGTTTCAGTGAATAGTGGCAGTAAAGAAAGCCATAGCATCCATGAAAAGTAGCAGTAAAGAAGGTAAAAGCTTGAGTGAATATTAGCCATAAGGAGGGTAAAAACTTAAGTGAATAGTAGCATTAGTGAAGGCCATAGATTGAGTGAATAGTTGCAATAAAGAAGGCCATAGCTTGAGTGAATAGTTGCAGTAAAGAAGGCCATAGCTACAGTGAACAGTAGCAGTAAAGAAGGCCATAGCTACGGTGAATACTAAAATCATGAGCATTCAGAAATGTAAACTTATTCAGTTTTTAATATCATGATGTTTCTAAAAAGTTTACTGTGGGAACTGAATTAATAATGGGAATCCTTAAATAGAATAGCCCTTAGGGTAATTCCCTCTCATTAGGCTGACTTGTAAGGAGAAGTGACAGTATCAGTTATAATATTTACCATGTTTACAAATGTGCATGCAGACAGACCTGCATGTATTCATATGTATTATGTGTTCAACGTAGAATACAACAGGGGTAGGCAGTATTCATACAGTATTGCGTGGTGCCTTTCTGTAAGCAGTATACATGCTACAGTGATTGATGATAGTCTATTTAAGCAAGATAAAAGCCTTAATAGATCACTGCACAACAAGAGATATGAAAATCAAACAAAATTTACATTCATTTAAAGAACTGACTGGCCCAGGAGTATTGTTTCAACTGATCCAGGCCTAATTCACTGGCCAGGAGCAGGGTCCAGCAACCAAATTGACCCCTGTGCAAGTCTTGAAAATCTCCATTATGAATGATCATAAATTTTTTTTATCAATTATGAAAAGCCATACATTTTAGTTTATGGAATAAGATAGTGTTTTACTATATTTGACAGAAAACTTCAGAGAAAAGTTCCAAACCATTGAATCCAGTGCCACAAATGTGGTTCTTCAACCAATCACTTTTGATGAGCAGAAAGAGATGTTGGACAAATACAAGCAGACAGCCAAGGACACTGAGAAAGGTAGTTTTCTTTCTTGGTAAAACCAATGCTTTGCCATTTGGGTCAGGTTACTGTTGATGAGAATTTAAACTCAGTTCAGTAGGTCAGCAGGCAACAACAGAAGCATTTTGATCTCCTGGGTTCAAAATTTGCAATAGTCAGGTGACCTGAGGTTGGTAAAAATATATTTGGACTGGTGAAATAGTCCATGAGGAAGTGAAAAATGAAAAATATTGACAGCAAAAAAATATGACAAAAAAACAAATGGATACAATCAGAAAACTGAAAATAAAGAAAATTGGACTTGAATTGTAGGCTAAAGCTATGTTCCTGGTCATGAGTACATTTGATTTTTGTATACAGATAGAACTTTCAAGTATCTAACTGACCAGGACTGGATTATACAAAATCTGTTTGGAGTTTGAGTATTTTAAATGGCCACCCTAACAAGATGCACATGTTTTGTATGTGGAAATACCAAAAATGTCAAGGCATTAAATTTTTTAGACTAAAATTGCCTAGGGACAAATAACTTTTGACACAAAATGTTTCTGGGCTAGCAATAAATATGGCAGGTGTGAATCCCAGGTCTTTTCATATACCACTACAAATGAAGTTTGGATGGGGTTTATATTTGGAGTCACATCAGTCCATTTGTGTATCTGTTGTGCCTTTATTTTCCTAATGTCTCCTTAACATCTTGAGATATTTTCATGAAACTTGGTATGCTTTTTACAAAATCCAAAATATTTTGTTCTGTAAAAAATTGTCAGCATTGATAGCACCCTCCAAACTTTTCATACAAACTCTGTCTGTCCGTCTGTCTGCAACACTTTTCCAGTTAGTCATATTTTTTTAGATATGTCATTGCAGTTGTTGTTCATTTGTATTTTGACAATTGTCCGTGTCCCATTTAAGATTTGGCTTCGACAGATTAATAGTTCCAGGATTATCTCCCCATTTTTGAAAATTGTATTTACTCTTAAATAAATCATTTCAGATATCATGATAGAGATTGATACGTTTTTGTACCATAAATAGACAGTTTGTCTTGTAAAAGAATGGGTTCTTTATAGTCAGAGTTTTAAGTGTTACCCTCATTTGGGACAGAATTTATATTGATCTTACTTTTTTGTCACACTTGACACAGAATATTTCTTTATGTTTGTCTGGCACACAGTCACATTATTGCAACTAGTCCTGCAGTTTTTCATGGATTACCTTGACACTTGATAAATGTTATGGACATCACCTGAAGATGCACATACTGACAAAGCAGCTTTCACATGTAGAACACCAATCTCATTTGCACAACTAATATCACAGCTTTTGATGCATTTACATCAAATTTTTGGGGTGAATATTGTGGTCATCACATGAAGATGATAAAACTGACAAATCAATTTTTAGATTACTGAGCATTAGCCAGAAGAACTTTTATAATGCCCATTCACCGGGTGTTAGGAATCCATCAGTTGGTTCACGCTGCTCCTCCTAAAGTATTTGGAGGCTTGCCACCAAGCATCATAGACATGTTCATCACAAGGTCTAGTTGGACTGTGTGAAAATGGTGCCCCACATGTAACCAGTACAGCCACTGTGATAGTCATCTTAATAATCATGTTATGACTTGTCCTCCTGAATAGATGGGCATGCAATTTTTACTCAGAGACTTGTGATGTTAGCATACTAAATATAAATGTGCCAATCAGTCTTCCAACACAACTGAAAAACTTTTTATATTGCAACATTTTCCTAAACAGATGCTATAGCTACATGGGGTTGTTACAAAGTTTTTCATAAATACTCTGGTGGTTCACTATTTCAGTTCTGCATAATAACTTGTGCTTTCGAAAGTGCCATTAGGAAACTTTGTGGATTGATTGCACTTAGAGCAAGAAAGAGGTCTATCACTTTTTAGGTCAGAAGGTCAAGGTCACTTATTGAAAGAAGAAGGATGTTTTCCACAGAGTAACAGTTCTTCATCATAGACCTGGATGAAATTTTATGCATGGTTTGCACTTAGGTAAGAAAGAAACCTACATATTTTGAGACTAAATAGTTCAAAGGTCAAGGTCACTTATTGAAAGAAAGAAAATGGTTCTTCACACAATAACATTAGTTCTACATTACAGACATGCAGCAAACTGTTGGTGCCTTGTAATTGGGGAAAGAAAGAAGTCTATCGATATTGGAATCGGTTGGTCAAAAGTCAGTGTCGCTGTGCTATCTTTCCTTTGTTACCTTGAAGCCAGCTTCCTTTTGTTACCTAGAGGCCAGGTTCCTTAGATTACCTTGATGCCAGCTTCCTTTTTTTACTTTGAGGCCAGCTTTCTCTTGTTACCTAAGGGCCTGCTTCCTTGAGGACAGTCTGTTTGATTTGCTTTCAGACCAAATTTGCCTATTTAATTGAGCCACAGAAGGAAACTGCGATGTCAGCAAGTAGTATGATGCTACACACATTTTTTTTTTTAAATGTTAAAAGGTAATAGACCCTATTCACAGGAGATTGTGAACAAGATTAGGGTGCATGTTGCTTACATATATTTGAGAGTATTGAACCTGAAATTACCATACCTTTAGCCATTGGGTCAAGTTTTTATTTTTAATTTTTTTTAATGTGTTTGTTGATGAATATGTTTTCTCACTCAGTTTATTTATTTTTTCTGAGTGAGATTTTGTGTAAGTTATCTGCAAATTTTGCCAGTTATAAAGCCAAGGATCTCTCAATAATCCTCATGTTTCCTCGATGTAATCACTTTTTCTTTCCAGCAGTTTTATTTCTTTATCCTTTTTTCCACACTAGTAAATGCATATTTGTCTGTAAAGAATTGATAGAACATCTCAAATTTGCAGAGTAAACACAGTTGTTGTTTCTTCAGTATTTTCATGTACTCATTACTAATAAAAGTCGAACAGCTGATAAGAGTTACGTTGAGGAAAATATTGTGTTTATCTCTTGTAACTGTCAGCCTTGAAAAGCCATTACAGTTAATTTAATTTTGTAAAGTGCAGCTAGTTTGTACATTTGTCTTGATGATGCACATTACACTCACTTAAGTTGTTGCCTCAGGGATGGGACCCAGAAAATAATATCACTTTTGTAATCTATTTATTCTCTGATCTTATTCTGTTTTTCATTTGATTTTAAAGGCTTTCTGTCAAACTGTAACCATTAATGACCAATAATAAGCTTCGTAGGTGGTTTGGCTATAACAGTACATAACTGTTCATAGTGCCCATAAAAGAGGCATAAACCATAAGCCTTGCTTTTGATTAGTGAGATCATGTGATAAACAGTGTTAACCTGTAATTAGTGGCTGTTACGAAACTCACTGCCTACCAGGCTAAGATTTCCTTAGAAATCAGAAGAATTTGGCATTTTCAAATGTACATACAAACAGTTCTTGTTCTTCAGATCTTTCTAGTTCCTTGACTACAAAGGTTTAATGCATTTGATTGTTGGTAATATTCTGAATTGCACAAAAAGAAAAGAATTAGTCTGGATCTGTTGAAAAGTTTGACAGATTATGTAATTTAGGAAGAGTCCTTGAGGCATATTTGACAGATTATGTAATTTAGGAAGAGACCTTGAGGCATATTTGACAGATTATGTAATTTAGGAAGAGACCTTGAGGCATATTTGACATTAAAAAACTGGTCATGTCCCTTGACATACAAATAGGTAAGCTGTCTGTGGAATAAAACAATGCAATATTGATAGTGATATATTGGATTTAATTCATTTGTAAATATAGTTGTAAAAGTTATGGAACATGTCAAATCAATATAGATGTTAACCTGCTTGTAAGACCAGAAGAGTCAGTTAATAAAAATAATCTATGATGCTTTCTTTAAATAATAATGATTTTACGTAGAATTAGCTGAGAACATTTTCTATAAATTTTAACTGGTTGAAACTTTCGTCAAATTGTTTACCAAGTTGATGGCTTTGCTGACCAGTTCTACATTTTGTCTGCAGATACCTTGCTGGAACCCAAAGAAACAGAGACAGTGGTTTTGGATGTGAAGCAGAATGTCCAGGAAAAGACCACAGAAAACCAGAGTGGCTACCAGAACATCCACATTGACTCAGAATCTGATACGATTGAGAATGAGAAACAACCCTTCGTGGCCCATAAACAGCATGACCAACTAGCAGTCCATGCTGTAAGTTCCAAATTGCATTCCTAAACAAAACACATAATGGCTCATGCTTTAAAAGTTCTTAATATTTTAAGGAGAACATATCCATCAAGATGAAGTAGAGAAAACTGTCAGAGCTACTTTTGTTTCTTCTGGCAGCATTGTCTCTACTCGCTTATAAGTCAAGTCAAGCTGCAAGCAACAAAGATCCTGATCTTGCCATAGCATAATGCACATGCAGATCAAATGTCTATGTTGTTTGTTCTACCGATTACTCCTAACAAACTGCACAGACCCAGATCAGCAGGTGTATTATGTGATGGCTGATCAGTGTCTGTGCAGTTTGCTGGTGGACTCAATGCAGTAGCGAGTATATACAATAGATAATCACAAAATGCAATGTTGTATCTAGGAACCCAAGGGCAGGACACACCCTGTTGTCTTGAACTCCAAATCTGGATGAACAGAATTTCAAAGGGACAGAGAAAAATACCAAAATGTAATGTTATTGTAAAGACATTTTCATCAAGCGCACAAGTAATCCATAAAAACACATATCTGTTCTAATATCCTATTTGGAGCAGTCCTATACAATTTACAGTTGGGGTGGAAGAGAAGTTTCTTTGGAACTTGTCATTGAACATGTGATACTTCAAGAAACTTGGAGATCTCTTGGTGGGAAGCTTTAAGTCACAGTTCAAAGGTCATAGTTCAACAGGTCACAGTTCATGAAAGCAAATGGGGGGAGGGAGAGTAATTTTAGACTGTGCACATTGCTAGCCATATGCATCTGTTGAAAGATCAGAACAGTTTAACATTGTACTGACCAAAAAAAGATTATTTCTTTGTTAGTTGGAGAAGTGAAAAACATGAACATTTGATTAGGTTGGTAAAATTTATTTCATCATTTGCCTCAGCTAGTCATGGAATTTAATGGCAAATGATACCTACATATGGCTCTCATTGCTGGCCAGAAGACTTTCAGTTCACATTTTATAATAAAAAAAGGAAATAATTATCATCAGGATGGTTACCTCCCTTCACATTGTTTGACAGCTTCTATATAGATTTAGAAAACGCTCAAAAATGGTAATTGCGTAAATGATTTGTGTGAGAGTTTTACAGAATTTTAAAATCAGTTTTCTGTTAAGGGATACAGAGAAGAAAAGAGACATACAGGTAAAATTAATGTTTAAATGAAAACATTAAATTGTTCTAAAATATTTAAACACTGTAGAAGGACCTTTTCCCATATATCTTTGCATTTTGACTTGGCCACCCAATTAGTCATGAGAATCAGAATTTTCTCGAAGTTCAGAGACAATTCAGTAGTATAATTGCATGGTTTTATTTTTAATCTGCTCTTCTTTTCTTTTAGAACTAGATTATTTAATGGTTACAAAGCATTAGAATGTATGACCATAATGAACTGTGCAGGGTTTTCCAGAAGTCTTAGAATTTTGGCTGTATCAGTAACTAAAAGCATTGCAATTATTTAAGATCGATGCCCAGTGGGAAAAAAGGTCTGCTTTATAGACCTTTGTAGTAATATAGTTGTTGCATATGTTTGCAAAGTACAACTTGATTACTAAATAATGCAAGCATCAACGTGTGTCTGTAACAATGAAAGTCACTTGGGTTTTGTTACAACAGCTTTTTGTAGATGATAGATCTTTGGTTTTCAACTGGGACAAACTTTGCACTGTTAGTTTTGTGGGGGGCATGCTAAATGATTGGCAGGAGTATTTTAATCTTTAATAATATTTGAACCTGATAAAGCTTCAGGGAATTTGGTAATGTGTGTCAAGTTGTACTTTTGAGACTTTCTTGGATGATGACAGACCAAGTGTGTTGTCAAGTTATATTGCTGGTTTTTATTTCATTAGAGGATAGAGTGGGGACTACTACCAGTTTTATCTTCAGGTGCATTTTTCACTATCATTTTCCATTTATTTATTTCCAAACATCTTATCTGACCTTTTTGTTCACAAGCTGGGTGTCTTCAGCTGCTCAGCTGCCATTTTGAAAGGACAACAAAGACATACAACTCACCTGAAATAACCAAGTCTAGTTTCCTTGTCAAATTAATGTGAAACAGTTACTAATAATGAAACTTTTACATGCATCGATCAGTAGGTTAGTGCCATATGTCACGACAAGATTTGCTTTACATGATCTTCACACAGCTCTTATGCTGATTTTGATGTAAACACTTAGAACTGCTTAGAGAGTTGCATGCAAGTTCACAGATCCATCAGGTGCATATTAAAAGCCTGTATATTTTCAGAATAGTGTCATGTTCTTCCTCTCATATGATGAGGTAATCAGCATGGCAAAGTTGTGTAAATAACCGAGTGGGTTCAAAGATGCCTTCATTTATTTGTATCAGTCTGGGGTTGAGCAGTAAGATAGAGTATGAAGCTCATATTTTAAGGAGTCTTTAGTTTCTCATATGATTAGTCAGTGTTGAGAAGAGGAAATAGGACAACACTGAATTAGTCTCAAATGATAAACCTTGCATTTTTCAATATTCAACCTGGAGTGTAAAACAATACACAAGGAGAAATTTAAATGGAATTTTCAACAAGTTTAGGATTCAGCATGTTTTGCAAAGGTCAGTCCAGTAAAAGCTCTATGCGATGAAGATGTTTCATAGATGTATTGCTAGGAATAAATAAAATTTTGAAAACTGAAAAGGTGAAATTGTTTTGAGACACACTTTATTGTGATATAGATAACTGAATGAGGTAATATTCAGTCAGATTTGTAAAATTGATATTAGATTTTTAAATGGATGTGAGTCCGCAAAGAATGGACCCCAAAGTATTTGTCATCTGTTGCCGGTGTGAAGTTTAGTTTCATGATTTGGGGATGTTCCATAGTTTAAAACAATCTCGTCAAAATATTAATTCCTCCAAATCATTCCTATCATCGACAATAACATTTTTAGCTCATGCTTACAAGTGGAATTTAAATCTTCCAAAAGATCAATCTATATAATACTCACTTTATTAAAAAAAACTACAGAAAAATCAAAAGTATTTTCCTAGTTTATAGGTTTGCATCTAATAGGTCAAGGCATAGTGCAATTTTTCAGTGCAACGGGTTCATCATTACACTCCTGATATTTAAACGTGTGACTGATAATGCTGGGTATATTCTATAGCTAATAACTTAGGTGTGGAATTCCCGGGGAAAAAAGTCAGAATTTTCTGAATGTAGGGAAATTAGTGACAGAAACAAAGCTAGGGCTTGCAATACAATGCAAGGTTTGAACATTTGGATGATTTGTGGGTTAATAGCATAAAGCACAAAATCAAACATCCTGGAGTAGGCCCTGTACAAAAACTACATTTTGTACGGGAAAGTGATGATTAATTGTTAATGTATGAAGAGCCCAATTCGAAAATCAGAAATATTAAATGCTGTAACAGCTTGATATAAGCATGTAGACCATATTAAAAATTCTTACAAGAGGACAAGTCATTCAGGAGAGCTGAAATGCCTTCTACTCTAATAGTGAGAAATGTTATCCTTACCGAATGCAGCCCATAGGTCTGCTTTTGTTTTTCAAGAACCAATAACACCAAAACAGAAATTTATTTAAGAAAGAATTACTTAATACAATGTTGAGTTGTATGAAAAAAGAAATACTTGATAGAAAATTGAAGCCTATATAAAATGAAGCACTCGATACAAAATTGAGGTCTATAAGAAAAGAAGTACCCAACACAAAGTACAGCAGTTAACAAAAGCATATACATATTGAAATTTAAAGCTCTTCTAGTGCAGCTTAATTTGACCCAGTTAGTGTCTATCAGATGTTAAAACTTGATAATAATTAAAATAAATTAATCAAGAAATATATTACAGTGTACTTACTAGAACCTTATTCTGCTTGAAAGTGAACCATTTTTTGTCTTATCTGTAAAATGTATATGAGACACAGGTATGACCTTTCCAGCATCCCCATTGCTTTTGTTGGCAGCATAGATTTCAGTCTTAAAGTACTTAGATCCATTTCGATGACAATGTTTTATGTACAGTCATGCTACTTGATGAGTATATCCATTTTGGAGGGCACTGTTCATTACAGTGACAGGTACTGGTGGAATATATCCATTGTTGGGGGCATGGTTAATTACACTGGCAAGCACTGGTGGAGTATATCCTTTGTGAAGGGCACTGTTCATCACAGCGACCAGCACTGGAGGAGTACATCTTTTGTGGATGACACTGTTCATTACAGTAACAAGCACTGGTGGAGTATATCCATTGTGGGGAGCACAGTTAAAGCGACAAGCACTGGTGGAGTGTCCTTTGTGGAGGGCACTGTTCATCAATGACAGGCACTTGTGGAGCATATCCATTGTGGTGGACACTGTTCATCACAGTGACAAGCACTGGTGGAGTATATGCATTGTGCAAGGTACCGTTCATTAAAGTGGCAAGCACTGGTGGAGTATATCCATGGAGGGGGAGGGCATTGTTCTTTACAATTAAAAACAATGGTGACGTGGGAGGTGGTGCGTTCGGCAGAATGATTGATATTATTTTCATTTTGTTTTTAATTTACAGCAATCCTTTGTAAAGGCAAAAGCTGAAGTTGGAGAGGGTGGAAGTGTTGCAGGAATCGCAATTGGGAGTGTAGCTGTTTTCATCATCATTGTAATTGCCATTATCATGTTGAGGAAACGCTCACAGAGACAACCTATTACACATGGTTTTGTCGAAGTGGATCCAGCTGCATCCCCAGAAGAACGACATGTCACAAACATGCAGATGAATGGCTATGAAAATCCAACATACAGATATTTTGAAATGTCACAAAATAATTAAATGCCATCATCAGACAGCCTATGCATCTTAAATGAAGCTGGTATTTCATTTGCTGTCAGATTTAAATTTCATGCGGGGGAGAAAAAGGTCATTAAAGACTTGAAAAACCATCAATCATTGCTGTTTGTTGAGCTTACAAGTTCCCTAATGCCCATCATACTAAGTTGTAAGCAATATCCTATTTCTATCACCAGTACTAACCCTACATAAATGTGATCATATATACAGTATATGTAGCTGTTGTAACTATCCACAGACACATCCTTGTGTAAACTTTGGTTTTTATTCTTAGCTTAGATGCACAGTTGTATATGGCCACATATTCGTATCCATTGTACATGTTGTGAACATTCAGATTCATAGGTTGTACTTTATAACAAAAAGAATAAAACTTGAATTAGTGTCATTCAAAATTACATAGATAAGTACAGTTGAGCAACACATTCTTAGAAGTGTATGGGATAATTTAAAATTCCTTGCACCTACCTTAAGTTATTGTTTTGTGTTCTCATTGTGATTATGTGGTGTATGTATTCGGTTATAATTTTATTTTTAGCTGCATTCAGCATTCTGGTTTTATTTGTACATGAACTGATGCAGGAAAGTTAAATTTTTAACCAGTTTATGAATTATGATCAACATTGATAAATTCAACAAAGTTAAATCATGAATGAATACAATATTCTTATACATTGAATAGTAAATTCCAAATGTAAGGAGTGTGAGATATATCGATCTACATAAAATGTTTGGTTTATGATTAAGGATGTGAATATAACCTTATTTGAAAGTAATTTTTTACTAGATTGGTTTAAAAATCTTTATCAGTGGAGGCAAACCAGGTACCTTCATAAAGATCTGTATTTTTGGTTCTTGTAAGTTGTGTTTCATTATGGCAAAATGTATGTAAAGTATCGACCATTTAAAAATATGTACATACCTGTGTATTATTATGCCTTGGTAGTTAATTCTTCCTATGTAGTGTGAGAAATTAATGTCAGAGGTGCAGTCAGCCCGTTGGATCTTCCCATCATTCATTTGGAACGAAAACTACATTTGTTTGTTCTCCATTATGTGCATTTCATTCTCAAGACTTGTATTTCTAGTTGCAAGACAAAAAAGGTGAAACTTTCTAACAAGAAAAACCTATTTTTTGCAAGAGAATTGTATTGCTAGTTCTCGTTATTTTAAACAAGGGAGCAATTTTTTTTAACAGTAGATATATCTTACATGAGATGAAAAAAAATTATATTCCTGGGTTCACCGCATTTTACTCCCAATTTTAGACAGGTATATATGCACATTTTGGGAGAAACCTAAGATAAAGTTTGTATCACAAGTTCTCCACTTAAAGGCCAGTACATACCTCATAATAGGTAACCAGCACAAGTTTGTGAGGGTTTACAGTTACAAACAAATCATTACTGCTTTTATAATCCACATTTTAGGAGTTCTATTTTTAAAAATAATCTTGAACATTATCAGCTACTATATATACTCACATGCAAGTCCAATCCAACTGCAAATAACATAGACCCTGATTGTGTTTTATTAGATTCAACTTGTATGCAAGTATAAATAGCATCTAAGTGTTTAAGCAGAAGAGCTAAGTTGGTATGTTAAGTTGGTTGCATTTTGAGTTCGGTAGCCATCAGTGCAAAACACTCTTGCTCGCTGAAGACACACTTTGATATTCACCCAATTTCAGTACACATACTAACTGAATATGTACTTTGTAAATTTACAACTAGTTGTATATCATTCTATATATTATGAATGAAAATGTCAGTTGTGTGTTCCATCATTGTTTTTTGTGCTATCCCTGTGGTTGTAGCAATTAGTTGTGATCATGTGATTCTCCTTTACTTAAATCTTGATGAACACTTAATAGGAAAATGATCAAATCCTATGACACTTTGACTCTTGATTCTTTTTCACTCTTTTTGATTACAAATATTTTTCATCAATTTAATTTATATATTTGAATATACTTGATGTATACTTTTTATCACATTTAACATATATTGTCATTTTGTAAGATATGTTGTTTTTTTTCTTTATCGTTTCAGCCAGTATATCTTCTTTGGAATGGCACTAAGAAAAATATTCAGAAAACTATTTCTACATCAGTTGTAACTCAGTGGATACAAAGCAGTTGGATATCACTGTAAAAGTGATTTTTAAAAATATCTACATATAAACCCATACTTTTGCTTAGATAGATAAAGAAACACTATATGACAGTGGATAAAAGAGCGAAAATAAGGCAAGACAGGATGTTCTTTCCTTATGCAATGTTTAGAGTTTACAATATACATAGTCCCACAGAGCATACTTTCACCTTTTTTTTCTTAAACTTTGATTCGATTCACATGAAAATTGTATCGTTCCAAGTTTGCAGGATAAAGGTGTTTTTCTTAAATCATTTTTATTATCATTGGTATTATTATTAATAGTCATCCTCACATTAACAGGCTTTTGATTTTTTTTTTTTAAATCCAATTATCATATAAAAGGTTTGAAATAAAGTTGGAAAGCACAACATTTTTGTTCCACAAGGTCCAGTAGAAAATTGGGGTTTTAAAACTTGTATTGATTTTGATTGTAATATCTTGGCTAGCCACACAATTCTTTTATTAATTGAATGTAATTTTGTCTGGCTGTGAACCTTTAAAACTATTTTAAAATATTTTTCTCAGTTTAATAATTGGTTTCCCTTGCAGATGAAGACAAAAACAGAAATGTTGTTAAGATCAAAGTATGAAAATTACGGCAATCTACAACTCAAGACTATTTGTATCCCTGTCTAAGGTTTATTAGGAACCATGTATTAATTTGATCAGCTTTTTAATAGATAAATTGAGGTGTACAAGTAAACATGACTGTTACTCTGCCCTAAATACTATTAAAAAGTTTTGTCTGTTTGTTTCTGACATTAATTTATACATTCCATGTTTCCTTGGAAACTGTGATAGCAGTTAGAGACAAAAGAGGCAAATGGGAGAGAAATCTGTATGCTCATTGCTAATGAAGATTTTACACGTGTTTAAAAAAATGGGTGAGTAGTGTACTTATGAAACACTCAATTGGTACCTCTCAGATCAACTTGAAGGAGAAAGACATGACAAAAAGTGTAAATTTTGTGTATTGGGTTACATATTTGGATGTAATGGTGGGTTGTTATTTTTCTTCATAATATAGACATCAGAATTAAGAAACTTTTCTTTCGATATTGCCATCTTGTTATGTCTGTACTGTATCACAATTTTTCATGTTAGCATATAATTGTTGACAGAGCTCAAGACATGACACGTAGCATGAATATTATATTTATTATTATGAAGTTATACAATCATACTCCTTCCTCATATTCAGACCCTTTCAGTCCTGTACAGATTTTCGGATTAGATGGTTTAAAAAAAAAAAAGCTGGTAACCAACTTCCAGTTAATGTTCAGTCTTGACCAGTAATCAGTCACTTCCTTATGGGCATTATTATTTTTGTAGTATTTGTGGCAGAATAACCGACTATGGTTGTTTTCTGTAAAGCCTTTTTGAACCAAATGCTATAATTGCTGCTGCAACTGCCTTTATTAATGTAAATCTGTTCTTAGTAAGCTTCAAAGTCAGGGCTTTAGATTAATTTGTCTTATTTCTGTCTTTTATAAATAAACTTGTACACTTCATTTTAAGTTTTTTTCATCATTTCGTATTGCCAGTTAACATTCAGCATGTAGTAAGCCCTTGCATATTGAAAGCTGCTTGCCATGTTTTGTCTCGTAACAGAGATAAAAGAGATCACTCATTCCAGTGATGGCAGCATCAACAGTGGTTCAGGTTTTGGTTCAAGTTTTTCTGTCTCGTCATAAACCCCTTACTCTCTGAGGGAGTGTATTCATATTTGTGTTATATAATTATCAGTAATCAATGGCCTTGCATCCCAACAAACATTCACCTTCCCTGTATGTACCCTCTCTAATGCAGGTCAAGGTCATGCAAATCCAAACTTCTTTGAAGAAATGCAATCATACTTAGAAATTAGAATCAGTAAGCATTGCCCTTTTAGTTCCATGCATGGCCACTATCTCTTTTTCCCCAAAGCAATGATAGTGTCAGCTAAACTTGTTTAATTTTTGGTTCAACTTTTTCTGTCTGATTACAAATTCTATACCCTAGACCATAGGTCCCTTATCTTTTCAGGGATAACTACCATACTCTTTACATGAGAAGACCTGCAAACCTTTTAATTGGAAGCTGGACTTAATGGACCATTAAAAATATTATGAATCCAGATGCTGGCTTGTCTGTGTTTGATACAGATCTGGGTTTCATATTATAAATTCAGTGAAGTTAATCTTGTAACCTACTTTACAGGAGTACCTTGGACATATTAAACTGTCCATATCTTTCATGCAAAACACCAGCAAGTTCAAGCCATTGCTTATATAGCATTTTCTAAAGATGTCCAATGAATGAAAACATGTTGCAGATGAAAAAAACAAACTCTTAAAAGGTTTAAACAACTAGCACATAAGTATAAAATGGAATATTCAGCTTCTGGCAAGGAGTAAGGCAGGAAAGACTACAATTACAGTCATTGGACATCATGTGTTGTGTCTTACAGCAGGAGATGGTAGCCACAAGAAATCCACAGTAAACCCAAAGATTACATCAATCAGAGAGAGTAAGAAGCCTTTGAGTTCTGTGGGGTTTGACTGCAGTTCCTGAAACTGTACTAGAGGTAAATGAAGGTAAAAAGTACTTTACAAACATTTTATGCATTTGCTGCATCAGCCTTGGATGACACTGATGAACCGTTTAATGCATGTTTTCCAGGTCAATAATAGCTGTAGATGATATTGTTATAGCTTACTGAAAACTGGTCTGATTTACAGAAAAATATCCGCTGCCTTGCTGAGGAAGTCTTCCTAGATTTGGCAGGTCTGCAGTAGTATTGGAAACTTTTGTCCTTTATATTCACACCCCCCCCCCCCGTCTCCATCAGAACCTCAAGCAAAGTCAAGATTTTTAAGTGAAAAGATGCATCCTTTGGGGAAAGTACTAGAGATGTATACTTTCAAATAACTGTCTTTGAAAGTGTTCATCAATTTGATTGAAGAGTGATCAGGTACTTGTATTTATTTGAGATTCACCTTGGCATTATCTGACCACATGTACATTTTTCAAGAAAAATTCTATGTGCTAGTGTGTGAGAAACTGACTTATGCAAACCATGAAGTATAAATCCAGAGATAAGTGCAAACTACTGAACCATAAAATGTCAGCATTCTAGTTTTTCGTCATGGTTAGTTGCGACTCCAGTCAGTAAAGCTTGAGAAAATAAGCTCAAGACAAAAGTTGATAAACACCAGCAAACCATGAAATTCAGGTCACATTTGCCTAATTTTCCCTGAAAGGTGTTGTACTCAAGAAATACCAACTTCTGTGACCATACAAACAAAAGTGTTGGGGAAAATAACGAAATGCAAACTCAACTAGAATGCCAGATCAACATGCAGACATCATTAATGCACAAGACAAAATTGCTTTCCAATCTGACCAAAAATTGACCGCACTGTTTACAATCAGGCCATCCAGCCACTGGTGGGTTTTTCTTTGTTGCACCTTGGTAACTAGAACAATTTTTAAAGGATTTATCTGTTGTGTGTGGTACATAAAGAACTCGAATAATGTAAAATTTCTGCTGCAAACATACCTGGATCTTATTTCAAGCTGAAGGCTATCTACACCTAAGAGCCACAAACCACATGCATACATACCTATCCATAATGACCATAATTATTTCTCTATAAACTTTGCCTTAAGATGGTAACCACCAACTCAATGCAGCCTCAATGTGTCATTGGGAAAAGCATCTGGCTGCCATCTCCTGGCAATAATACGAGCTCAAAATGCCGTTAAAAACTGATCATCAATGGGAATTTGTCACCCTACAGATCCCTACTTACTTGATATTGTGATCAGTAGCTATATGAAGATAGTTCTGTGCTGTCTCCTGTGAAAAATATCATCTTGACTTTCATCCTATCTTTTAATCTACTTAATCAAGAACTCCTTTGATTAAATTTTTTTATGGTTTCATTTTATCCTTTCCTCCCTTTATGAACATCTACCTGCCTATCTTTCATTATGTGTTAAAAAAAATTCAAGTCCTTACTTGTTTAGAGCACCTCAATTTAGAGAACATGATCAGCTAATTCCCCCTCCCACCCCCACCCCCAGGGGGACATTATATACTAAATTAAATGTGACTAAATATACATTACTAAAGTAAAATGAGAACAAGGCAGTAGTAAATTTAGTAGGCATCATAGCAATGAATGCACACTTACAACATATATCATTTAGCTGTATATCAGTCATTAGAAACAGACAGCCTGATATTTACTTATACAAAATCATAATGTAAGTCACAGTGGTAAATACTGTTAAAAAGAGTAACACAAAACTGTCAGCTATTGTAAAGATACAAGTATCAGCCAAAGTTGATCAGACACTTCCTCAGCTGTCATAAAGGTACACTCATTTCAGTTTGAATTTTATCAAATGCTTCAGCTGTTGTAAAGGTACACACACAGCAGCCTGAAATTTATCAAACACTCAGCTGTTGTAGAGGCACACTCATATCAGCCTGAAGTTTATCAAACACTTCCTCAGCTGTTATAAAGGTACAGATGCATCAGCCTGACATTTATCAAACACTCCCTCATCTGATATAAAGATACATACATATCAGCCTGAAGTTTATCAAACACTCCCTCAGCTGTTGTAAAGGTTCATTCATATCGGGCTGAAGTTTATCAAACACTCCCTCAACTACTGTAAAGGTGCATACACATCAGCCTCAAGTTTATCAAACACATCCTCAGCTGTTGTAAAGGTACACTCATATCAGGCTAAAGTTTATCAAACACTCCTTCATCTATAGATGATTTAGATAATCCAGACACTTATATACTGTACATAATATGTACTGTAAGAGAAACAAATCTTGTTCACTGCTTCTGGGCCTTCACTCTGCAGCAGAGTTAGCGCCTCTCCTCTAACCCAATTGCTTCAAATGAAATAATTGTGGTTATCAAAGAAAAAAATCTTAATTCTCCAAGTTTACATCCTGTAACTAATTTCCCCTTTTCTGATGCATTTAGTACAAAAATGCTAAGAAAAGTAATTTCATAAGAAAACATATAACAGCGTGGTAAAGTCATGTGAAACAAATGGGGTTCAAATATTGTAGGCACACAGATTTAATAATGACCTGAAATACAGTATGCTCAAAATTATAATCCTGATTATATTCTTTCTCAAGGCATTTTAAATAAATATTTTTGCATTTAAAATTGGGAGCATTGCTGCTTACACACCTTCCTATGCAAAGAATCTGTCAAATACGGAAAAAAGGCACCCAGTAAAGTGCAATGTAGCTTAATTAGGTAATATACAAAAAAACAGGATGATACCAACAATAATAAAAAATGACAATGCAACTCGAGCACTTTCCTGTCGATATACTGCCATTTTTCATATTTCTCTTCATGATGAAGAAAAGAGCAATCGCGTGACATTTTCCTTGCCAAAAAGGCTAATGTAAATAAAGCAATTAATGTTTTATGTAATTAGTTCATTGTAATATAATGTATTCAGCTCCAAGAGATAATTTGACAAAAAGTGAGGGTTGTATGTATTTAAAGTGTGCTGCATGTACATACTGTAACATAAATGTTACAAAAGGTTATTTAAAAAAACATGGACTGGAATGGTATGCATCCTTTGTCATTATTTCTTAACAAATTCGTTTGTGACAAAATATTTTTCGGACATCTGTTCCTAAACTCCTGAAAGTATACTTTGTAGACTTTATCTTGCTGTATTATATAGCTCTTCCCGTTATAATGCGATTCTGGATAAAATGCAGTACTTCTATGTAACCCATGACCAAAATTATACTAGTGTATAAAAATAAGGGTTGAAAGAAAACTTGGTGAAAGTTAGTCTTATATTTTAATTTCCTTTTAAAAGAACCACTAACTTGTCAAATTTTGAAAGTGCCCACTATAGCATGGTTCCATATATTACACTGACCTCAATATATTGTGGGTCCAAGAAGCACTCGGTTTAATGCTATTTGGGACCCCAATTACCATGTTATAACAAGGGAGTTATATTTTTGCTTCAGGTGAAATGATTTATTAAAAATCTATAATCCATTCATAAATAAATATACATTTAATGTAACTTCAACAAGAATCTTAATATAACAACAGTCCCTCTATGTAACTGGTGCTCCAATGGCCTAAAAGAATTTCCAGGAATACAAGATAAGACCATTTCATTGTTTTTACTGCCAAGTGTTGAAACCATCTCTGATAATCTTATGTGATAAAATTATCAAATTAGCCATTGTGGCAGCCATACCTGATGTGAGATTGCCACCATATTCATTTAGGACAAACCAGATGCCACCAGAAGACACTTGGTAAAAACCCAATGTTGACCTTCCATTCAGAAGCATTGGTTACAAGATTTCCATTATGTTCATTGTGACAGCCACTTTTGAGGTCAGATCATCACCATTTTCATTCAGGACCAACTAAATATCAAAAATTAGTCTTCTGGTGAAAACCCCATTTCATTATGACATTTTTTAAGAAGGATTATCAACAAGTGGATTTTTTTTAGATGGATGCCATATTGGACATGCTGGATGTCAAATCTGTACCATTTTTATCTAGTACCAGCAAGACTACCTAAAGAAGACTTGTGGTGAAAATCCCATGCTGAGATGACTTTCTATTTTGGAGCAGCAATGACAAAATTTTCAAGAGGACTACCACAGTGGCCATACTAGACGTCAGATCTGTGTCATTTTCAACCAGGACCAAGCAGACATCATAAAAAGTCTTGTAGTGAAAAACCCATGTTGATATGACCATCCCTTCACGAGGAGTTGTGATAAGGTTTTTCAAGACTGTTGCTGTGGTGGCCATATTGGAAGCGCAGTGCAGAACCATTTTCAGTTAGTCCCAATAAGACATCATAAAAATTCTTCTGGTGAAAACCCATGTCAATATTACCTTCCATTCAAGAGAAGTGATAAGATTTCCTCGATGGCTGCAGTGGTGGCCATAATGGATGTCCGATCTGCACAATTTTCATTTAAGACCAAGCAGACATCACAAGTCTGTTAATGAAACCCCAATGTTGATATGACGACCCATTCAGGAGTGGTAGCAAGAACAAGATTTTAATGATGGCCACCGTGTCGGCCTATGTCAAGATGGCAACATTTTCATTTAGGACCAAATAGACTTCACAAAATGTCTTCAACTAAACATAAGAAGCCTTCTGCTGAAAAGTCCATGGCAATACTACATTTTGTTCAGGAGTAGTAGCAATAAGATTTTCTAGATGGCTACTTTGGTGGCCATACTGGACATCAGATCAGCACCATTTTCACTTAGTACCAACTAGACATTGTAAGTTTTCTCATGAAAATCCCGTGTTCATATGTCCATCTGTTCAGGAGGAGTAGCAATAGCAAGATTTTGGGATGGCGACTGAGGCAGCCATATTGGATACAGATCGGTACCATTTTTATTCAGAACCAACTAGACATCATACAAAGTCTTTTAATGAAAATTCAGAGGACTATCCATTCAGGAGGTGTAGGAATCACAAGATTTTTTAAGATGGCTGCTCTGGTGGCCATACTAGAATGGCTGAATGGCACCATTTTCATTTAGGACCAACTAAACCATAGGATGAATGTGTGAGTACAGTTTCAAGGCAAACCTCCATGCAGTTTGTGAGGATTAGTGATAAAATCTTTTCTAGTGGACAGACAGACACTGTATGACAGACAACAAGTCATCACCAGAGCTCTTCTGGCCTATGACCAGTAGAGCCAGAAATGGTATTAAAACTCACAATGGAACATTAGTGTCAGAGCACCAAAAATGGCACATGACAAGTCTGTCTTGTTCTCTTTTCCATACTAATGGCCTTGACCTTTAAGTTGAGAACCCAAATGAAGTTAGGAACTTGACTGATGTATTATCAAAATATCTGTTGGGGTTAAGAGGTGACAACTTTGATAAGGAAATGAGTCACTTGCTTATCTTAATCCTTGTGACCTTGACCTTGCAGGCAGGGGTTATTACTGAATATGTGGGGCACTACCAAGTCAAGATATATGACTGGTGGAAGGTTAATTGAAATATCTACATTGGTTAAAATGCTATACCCATGCATGAATAGAGGTAAATGTTTTATATTTTCTCTTGCTGTGACCTTGGCCTTAAGGTTTGGCTGTGGTACGCACCACACTGTCTAACTATGATATCCTGACCCTGAAATAGGCAATTTAAAAAATCTACAGTTCATCTGCTATTTTCATAATAAATGCAAATTCAATTAAGTTGCATTTTATCTGCATTCCTATCACATTTGCATTTCAGCTATCATCTGGTCTTTTTTCAATTTTCAGTCTCAGAAATGTATTCTGATTTTGTCTTTACTGCTTCCAGTCATCATTTGCTTTCATTTTAATTTTTGTCAAACAAAATAAAAATGCATTTACCAAATCAGGTTTTTGATTTTTGAGATTGTTTAAGATACCCACTGCTTTCTTGTGATTTAAACATGAAAAGGTGCATTATATGTAGGTAAAAGGAGGGTATAGATGAAGAAATATTAAACACGTAAAAGATAAGAATGGTATCGGATACCCAAAAATTATGAAATGGACAATTAAAAAAGTGCTCAACGGATTACCTATTATTACCATTATATGGTAATCAATATGAATTTTTTCGCTGCACAAGGCCTGTATGAATGAATAATGACTGAACATGAAAAAACATGATTATGATATGCTCTAAAAAAGGTTTGTAACATTAAAATCTTTAAAAATTGAAATGAAACATAAGCTCATGAGAAACTGACACAATGTGGGGCACATCATGCTGGTGCTTCTTCAACTTTCAAAACATAAAAAATAAAGTCATGAAGATATACATCTCTTAACAAAGATTTCCTGAGTGAAAAAAATACTTTAAAATTGTTAGTCTTTCAAAAATTAATGAGCCTTCTTCACAAGATAACATTATTTTTCTGAACTATATTATACTAGCACCTATGCATTTTTGTTTTAAAGTAATAAAGAATTTAATTTGCTGTAATAAATCCTGAGTCGTCAATGAAAATGGGAATTTGATGATATTCATAATCAATAACGTCTCTGATATGGCCCCTGGGCCTGCCAAGGTTGCCTCCCCTGATTATATGGATTCAGGGACTGCTGCTGTTGCCTTGCCTGGTGAGCCTGTACTGTGGCCATGTGTTGGTGCAAAACTCGCTCTCTTCGTGCTTCAAAAGCTCCACCTGGTCCCCTTCTTGAAGGTCCAGCACCTGCTTGATAGGGACTCAAATTATTCCTCTCATTATAGTCTCTAGAGCCACTGTATTCATCTTGACCTGTGAGACCTTTGACCGCATTAGGATAAATTCCCTGGTTCTGTCTTGCCCCAACCTGGCCCTGCCCCTGACCTTGTCTGTCAAGGTCATCTCCATGCCAAGTACTGGAACGAATCATGCTGGGAACTCTGTTGTCAAGGGGTATAGGCATGTTTGTGGGACTTGGAACATTCTGGTTGTTTGCTGGGGAACTATGTACTGAACCTATAATGAGAAATCAAAACTAAATCCATTATTCAAATAATGAATGTCAACATGAAAGTGCTTTACTACCAAACACTACTTATACATACCTGACCAGGTTAAGCAATTATGTCTTTAAAGTAATTTCAGTGGCGGTAAATTTTGAAGACAGTCTATTAACTATTTAACAGGAAAAGCATCAGTAACATACTGCACTGGATATCCTAAATGCTGCAACTGTGAAAATGAAATAACACAAATATAACATTACTATATACAACACATAAAATTAGCAATAAACTCATAAGAGCAATGGTTGCATGGAACTCTTTTTCCTTTTTTATTTCTGCCTCACCCTATCATTTTGCATTGGCTACTAGAAATGAATTCCCCTTTTCATGCTGAACAAGTGTAGCTATACATTTAAACATGCCCTAACAGCAACCTCTGTAAGCCATATTTTCCAAGACCCAACATAGTACATTTTACAGTAAATTACACTACATAACAGCAACCCCAATACATGCATTACAGCTAACTTTATACCAGACTTTTTTTAACAACACATTTCAAATAAAAATAATGGGCATGTAACAGTAACCTCTGCAAAAACAACCATCTTTATAATACAGGCACAATTCCTAAAACTGGATATATTGCACTTAATATGTAATTAACATCCACATATCATGCTCTACATTACAGCCAGATTTATTTCACACACACTTTTTCCAAGACCCAATATCATAAATTTCATGTGAAATAAATCCTTGTGTAACAGCCACTTCAGTAAGAAAGTCACATTTTCTAGGACTCGAAATAATAAATTTCATATCAAATTACCCCAATAGATACCTACATATTACAGCCAGTTTCAGCCAGTCCCAGTGAAGTCTCTTTTATACAGGTTTCACTGAACTTTTTGGCTGGGACTAAAACAAGGTTTTAAAATTATGACCCAAAGGCCAGTTCACATAGCTTAAGAGTAGATCCATGGGTCAATAATGGTTGCATGACCTAAATAGTTACGTAAAGAAAGTGGTTAAAGTATGCAGATATAAATAGTTTCCAAGATACCCTAAAATCTCATAAATAAGCTGCATATCATTTTCTCTTAATTTATGAGGCTTATTTTCAAGGTCATCTTACTTGCAAGAATATATTTTCTAGTGCCTTTTCATAGTAAGGACATTCAAGTTATCTCCCTTAACCCATTTCAACATAGGCAACATGTTTCTACGTTGTACAAGGACAGCATGTTTCTACATTGTATGCTATACTGTGGCAGTAAATGGTTGTCAGATGGAGGACATTTAGTAAGCAACTTATCCAAATATGTTTGGTCAGCTCATGGATGGACGGGCTTGTTGTGTAATTACACATATTTTACATTTATACTAACTATATTTTTTGCTTTGCCTGTTTCATTATTTACAGTAATATTTAAATTTTGTATAAAATGCATGTATTTTTTTAAATCTGCTTTGCCACTGTCTACATGTGCAATAAATGTGATGACATACCATTATAGATGGAATACATGCCTGAAGATTGGGCTATTTTTTCAAGACTTTAATTTCTAAATCACAATCATATTTTCAAGATTTCTGGGTATTGTTCAGAGGTAGTGATAAGGATTACCAAAAATCTATGCTGACTACATAAATTAATTCCCCATATAAAGCCAAATAAGTGTATATATGCTTTAGGGATGGAGGTATAAACAGCTTTTAAGTTATGATCCAGCATCCATTTACCAGGGGAAATGACAGACACATGCCAATGTTAGCTGCATAAAACACACTGCCTTGGCATGCCAAAAATGGTATATATGGTTACAAGCTGGGGATCACAATGGTTTCCAAGTTATATTCCTGGGTTTGGACCAATGGATATAAAAACTGTCACAGCACCATGACCCTGAAGCAATGTTGGTTTAAAAGAAAGTTAACTGTTTATGCAATATTCCAATAATGAAACCCAATGACAACAGCATGCATCATTGTAAATGTGTTTTGAATTCTAACAACATATGTGGAAATCTGGCTAACAAGCCATCCTTTTATGCCTATATGCAATTTCTACTTCTGCCTCTGATTTGGAAACCACCTCTTTTAAGACATGACTTTAGTTCAACCCCCCTACTCCATATTACTTTTCTTACTGCTCTGAGTTAATGAAGTACTGTAGCTAGGTTTTAATGTGTGAGTAAGCAATCCCCGTGGTCTTGGTATGCAGCCCATTCATAGCCAAAACCCATACAGCACACATCAGTCACCTGTAATTAACCGTTTAACAGCTGTATCAGTGGACATAATTTTTCCAACCCATTTGTCTAAAACAAGTTGTTTCAGAACATTTTTATTCATCCCACAAACCTTTTGTCTTGTCCAAATTTAAATCAACTTACCTAGACTTGATGAGATGTATGCATTTTAATCCACAGAACAAACAATGGAAATACGTGTACAACATATTTATTTCTTTAAAGGTCTTCATATTTCAAACATGGGTAGATATATATTTTCCTACTTTATTCATAGTTTTTTGAGAAACAGGATTTGAAAGAATCTCCATGTACATCTGCAAGCCAAGCTAGCATTAACCCTGCAGCTGATGCGACTGTCTGGGATATTGTTTCTATAAGCTGCAAAACATCTTTCCTAAACTGAATTCAAGCCATGGGTAATTATTGAACTTTTTTGCCACGGAGTAGTTTATGTATATTTGGAGAAAAAGTTACCTCAAACTCAGTGGCAACCTTATATTTTATCCCTTCACTTTAATGTGAATTTTCCTTCTCTGAATCTTCCTTATTGCCTTCCTTTCAAAAATGTAATAGTAAGCTTATTTGATCCACATGATACAGATCACCTTTCCTGACAACTACTTCTAAGGTGATTATAACATACATGATGTTGTATCAATATAAACACACAGCTTAATAAGCTTAATGGTTTCTCTTCAAAGCCAATATCACACATGGACAGCATATCCTCTGTATAACTAACAAAAAGTTAAAGAATCATTAGGGTTATTTAATCAGGAAACTGACAATTAATAGCTATCTTTGCTACATAATGAGATATCACAAGTGCCTTTTATTAATTTAATTGCATTAACTTGCTGAGTTAAATTCAAAGGGTGTTCCACTAATGAGTACATGTTCATTCGGGTTGAGAATTATCGGCTTCCGCAAAGTCTTATACAAGACTGAACAATGCTAATGAACTATGACTTTGATTAAATTTCTCATATTTTTCTCCCACCCACCCCCAAAATAAAAGATATTAAGAAAAGCTAAGGTCTGAAAGTGGAACCCTTGCTTAATGCAGTGATGTAAACCTTATAACCTTGTCTACGAGAAATGAGTATCTTTGCTACATAATAAGATCTCACAAGTATTGAAACAATCTGGAACCAGGTTAGCAAAGGACAAACACTTGTAAATCTTTAATCAAAACCCTAATGCAAATCTTCTATGACTGTGATATTGCCCCAAAAAGACAAATTTGTCCTAGGATAATCTGTCTGCTGTACAGCAATTCACTTCAAAATAGCAACAAAATCAATCAAGGGGTTTATGAAATATCAGCAAATTAATGTGCCCCCAACCCCCACTCCTAAGAAAAACACCTGAACAAAAATGTTCTGTGACCTTAGGTCTATGGCTGAAGTGGTGAGTGTCTTCCAAAAAATGATCTGACTTCAAAATGAGACATCCAAAAAGATGAATGAAATCCATCAAGGATTTTAGGACACACATAACAGTGTAAAAATGTTAACCCAAACCTACCCAATGGTATTGACAGTGATGGCAAAGATGGAAGAGGTATTGTTATGTCTTGCTTTCCGTGGGAAAAAGGGTTAAAAAAAACCAAACACAATGGACATCTGTATGAGATCTGTTTTGAGATTTTCACACAAATGCCAAGTACATGTTCTCACATTTTCCACGATGTGCTTGCCCTAACTGGGTTCAAAATTAGTGGCATTCCATTAACCCAAGGCCAGTCAATTTCCAGTTTTCATAATAGTCTGATGACTAATCAGTTTCAGTTGATGCCAGTCAGCATTTTGTCAGAAGGTCTAGTGAAGATTCCACATGACTAGTAATTTCTCAATCTACTAGTCTTTCTAGCTACAAAAAAAAATGAATGTTAATTCTAGGCCGGCCTAACTAGAGTTAATCTTGGAACAACAAACACAGTGCATCTCATATGGTATGTTCTGCAATCTTTGTTCTTGTCCAGTTCACCAGAACAGAATGATCTTCTTGTCAGGTCAATATGAACCATCTTGTTCTCATATAAGGAACTGGCCTGCTGAAAGACACCCCATTTTTCCCCTGTGACAAGAACTATTATGTTATTCTTGTGCTCTACAGAAAAAAATCTTGTCATTGCTGATGCAATTGCTGTAAAAGTTATCCAATGTTTCACCACAATAACAATGATAATGCAAGGAGACAATTATCTATCTCAATGTGTCTTCCAGTTTAGAAATATAATCATATCTTAGAAGAAAACAAAACATTTTATGGCAATATTTTCACCCTAACTGACAAATAATTAAGTAGTGACTCAATACATCTGGTTTAGTTTTGCATACATGCATGCACGCATGAGACCTATGACAAAACACCAATGGGACTAAACAGACACGTCTAAGATAAATTTTTCAATGCATTTCTGTTTTAGTCAAATGTACTTTTAATTGCCACCTCAGTTTGAAAGCCACTTTTATAACAAATATAAAAAGAACCTTCACGTAACAATTCCCAATGTATTACAGCCAGTGCCATGAATAGCTTTTTTTTCTCAGATTTTGCTGAATTTCAAATATCTGCCGAGTGTTATTACATGTCACAAAGATTCCAAATTAGCTGGATTATAAGGAGACCATTAAATAATATGGGCTTACTAATAGTGACAAAATTTTTATTGTTTTACAATTTTTAATAATTATATGCATTTACAGTCCTATGACATTTGATATTTTGTTGTGCCAATGCTGCAATTTTTTTATGTTTGTTTATCAAATGCCCTCTTGATCTTTTGCCCTTTTGATATGATGTTGTATTATTTTGCCTGACACAAGTATCTTCTGTCACAAAGACAATGAGTATCATCTCTGTCACTTAGACAATGAGTATCTTCTGTCACACAGACAAGGATTATCATCTCTGTCACTTAGACAATGAGTATCATCTATATCACTTAGACAATAAGTATCATCTGCCACTTAGACAATGAGTATCATCTACATTCAGACAATGAGTATCATCTGTCACTTAGACAATCTGTCACTTAGACAATGTGTATCATCTAAGTCACTTAGACAATTAGTATCATATATGGCATTTAGACAATGAGTATCATCCCTGTCACTTAGACAATGAGTATCATCTAGTCACTTAGAAAATGAGTATCGTTTCTGTCACTTACACAATGAGCATCATCTACATCACTTAGACAATGAGTATCATCTATGTCAGTTAGACAATGAGTATCATCTATGTCACTTAAACAATGAGTATCACCTGTGTCACTTAGACAATATACACATTATCTGCCAAGCCTGTTGTACCTGATCTTGTCTGCAGTTTCAGCTCATATCCAAATAGAGAAAGGCCATCAAACAGCTGAATAGTATACGGCACAGAGCATTCATGCTTGAATACAATAAAGGCAAATCGCTTTGGTCGCCCATCTCTGTCTTTGGGTATTGTTACTCTTACAAGAGGTCCTGCCTGAAAGGGAAACAAAACTGCATAAGAGTTTGATATACCTCTTGTGCCAAGAGCACAGGTGCTACCAGAACATTGGGGCTGGGGTACAAGTTGAATTCAGGTAGCCCATGTAAACAAAACTGCAAAGAGTTTGAGATATATCTTAGACCCAGCCCAGGTGCTATTAGAATGCTGGGTTGAGCTATTATTGACTGTATGACAATTCAATGAGAAAGGAGGGGGTGAATATCTTGCAGTTCACTGCAAATATGTTTTTAATGAAATCTACATGCATTCTTAATTTCCTTCACAAGATTGATGACCACTGATGACAGTAACTAATTATTAAGTTTCACATTTAACAGGCTCTCAATAGTTTTTTTGTCCAGATTTCCCCTTGAATTACCTAATTTTGTGAAGAAAGGAGAGTGTCTTCTCTGTATCAGCATTAAAATGTGGTAATGACAAAACAACCATGCTCAACCTGCAAGAAAGTTCAAATTTCAGTTTTCCTGCAGCTGGGTGTTAATGTTGCCGACTGCTCTCCAATACTTCTCCAAACTAAGTTCATCCTAAGGAAAGAGTTAGACATGAGACGTAATCCCCTAGTTTCATATTTATTAATTTAGCCAGTGTTTTTATGGCATTGGGAAAAAGCTTATATTTTGTAATTTTGACATGATTTGAACTAAAACATAATAACTGCCCTTAATTATTCCTCTAAAAGCATCTTGCACAACACAATAAAAGTAAACAACACAAAAATATCAAAATACCTACTTGAGTGTGTAATGTGAATTAATTTTTCAGGCAGTCTCTCCATTTTGTCTCACATCTGCCATAGGTCAGTCAAATTTTATTAAAAGACTTGAAAGACATGACAACATTTGATCCATTTATTACTTACAACACCTCATGAAACATACTGCTTTTGGCATTAAACTCTCAAGATTACAACAGTAAGGTAAATCAATTACCACTTGTTGTGTACATATGTTAGCATTCATTATTCATCCATACATCACTGCACCGGGTATGAGGTGTTGTAAGTAATAACCACCAGCAGAATTTTATCTATGTTGATGGTGAATGAATAAACACCAATATCTGATCAAACATTAATCCAATCAAGTCATAACTGATGCCCTCTTCCCATACTTATCATAAATGTCAACAATAATTTGAAAATAATCTAGCTTTAGATACAGTTATGCGCACCTAAGAAAGACAACAGTAACCTGTTATCTCTCCCTAGTTCATACTGACTTTGCACATTTAGTTGCTATCTTATTGGCCGATAATGTGTAAACAGTAATCTAGCAAATGTTGATCAGAGAGGCGGTCAGTTTGTTATGGATAGAGCATGCTCAGTAGGAAATCATGCGAGAGCAGATCAAGGGTAACATCTGATGCTGAACTCCAACTCAACATGCATCACAAATACACAGGTTGGAATATCCATTTGTCAGAAATGGTTCAAATTTGAATTCCAAGAGTCGAAACCAGAAGGTACATGTCAACTGAGAAGACAGTAATACATTTACTGGTCAGGGTAGGCATCACCTGCTACCAGCAGAAAATATAACCTATGACTGTTAGACCAGAGTGGACAGCTACACATGTCTCCCTCTGGAAAGTCCCTTGTGGTCAATCAGTTGGGCAAGCAGATATGCTCGTTCCCCAGCTGTGAAGGCAAATGTCAAGAGTGTATGATCTGAGCAGGGCATCAGCTCAGGTGCAGTAGGAACTGATGGTCATGAACTGTATCCAGACATGTCTTCAGATGTCTTGACATTGTCGGATCTCTGAACTCAGACAGGCCTTGACGAAAGAATAAGGACCTCACTGCACAACTTTCCATTACCTGAATCCAACTCATGCACAAGTCATGACGCTAATTCTTTCCCCCCAGTTTGTAAGATCTGGACAAAGTTTGGTTGCCCAAAAAATTTCATCATGAAGGTTCCAAAATTCCATGATCACACACTTGCTCATGTTGTGGATGACGGTGAGTCATCTGAATCATTTCTAGTCACCAATGGAATCATGCAAGGCTGTATGTTGGCCCCAACCCTCTTCAGCATGATGTTCTCCACCATGCTTACTGATGCCTTCCATGACTATGATACTGGGATCAACATCAGATACTGGCCTGACAGCAAGCTCTTCAATCTGAGGTCTGATGGCAAGCTGTTCAATCTCAGAAGACTACAGGCAAAGACAAAGTCAAAGGAAGTGAAGGTGATCTTCTGTTTGCTGATGCCTGTTCCCTGAATGAAGAATCTAAGTCTGACATGCAGCACTCTTATGGACCACATATCTTCAACTTGTGACTATTCTGGTCTTACAATCAGTATCAAGAAGACAGAGGTGATGCACCAACCTGCACCAGAAAACTCCTGTGTTTTGCCTACTTGCACAGTAAATGCATAGCTGCCAACCCTCCAGGCTTGCAATTAATGAAAATAGGGATAAAAATTAGTGAATTTTGACATGAATTTGTGAAGCAATCTTCGAGTCCAGGAATATTTGTCAGAACAAATGTTTAGCTTGGGATCCTGCTGATAAAGGTAGATTGTGTTCAACAAGAAAACTCACAAACAATGTTTCAGTGTTGGTAGCTTGGAGGTCTTCTGTCGATGGCTAAAAATATTCCAGAGCTGAAATCTGCTGGAGTTCTTAATTTTCCCAACCTCTATGTACTTTTTGCTACCAATGTGCTTCCTCACATCATCTCTGCCACCATGCCCAATGCTAAAATTTGTGGCACACGGTGTGCAAAAAGCATGATGTATATCGGTGTTTGATGGCTGAATGCACTGCCAATTTTTGGTATATTTCAAACTAAACTTCACTTTTGGTGCAATACATTCTTTTTCGTTGGTGGTGAAGACATTTTCAATATCGATGCCGAACGGTAATTCAAATCAGTGTTGGCAGCACATGTGTGGAACAAAATTCCGGTTAGGCCCAAGTTTCTCTCAAAAGCATTTGTAAAACTACTCTTATACATATAGATTAAAATACGCTAAAATGCTTTCTACCGGGCCAATTGTATCAATTGGCTATAATTCTACTAATATCGTGACCAGCAATTCCAGACCGTTTGGCAACTGCCGATATCACCACTAGCACTTAATGGGAAATCAGTTATTTTATTAAAGATTTCATATAATTGAGAATTGGGTAATTTGTGATTTTTTTGCATGCGGCATGAAACCATGAATTGCTGAAAACGTTGTGAAATTCACACCAAAATCATGAGGGTTGGCAGCTATGTAAATGGTCAAACCCTTGTGGCAGTGGACAAGTCCATCTATCTCAGCAGCACAATGACACATGCAGTGCACATTGATGACAAAACAAACACCAGAATTGCTAAAGCAAGTGTGGCCTTTGACAGACTACATGTAAATGTGAGGGACTGCGAGGTATCAGTCATCAGACAAAACTTAGGATCTTCAAAGCCATTGTACTGCCAACCCTACTGTATGCTTGCAAAACCTGTATGGCACAGAGACACCATTCCAAGAAGATGAACCATTTTCACGCTGGCTGCCTGAGGAAACTGATGAGGATAAGCAGGACAAAGTCCCAGACACTGAGGTTCTCACATGAGCAGGAATTCCAAGGATTGACACTCTGTTAATAAAATCATAGTTGAGATAAGCAGGCCATATCACAACGATATCAGAAATGTCTCTACCAAAGAAGATCTTCGATGGCTAACAAAAAAGGGCAAAGCAATCTCAGGGTGATCAGAAGGAACACTTCAAACATTCCCTCAATTCATCCTTGAAACACTTTAAGTTTAACACTGACCCCGAGTATTGGGAAGATCTCACACAGGATTGCTCCACCTGACAGAAACTCATCCATACTGGAACTAAAGATTTTGAATAGAGGAGAACTGCAGAGGTTTTTGTAGTGTAAATCTCAGAAAAACGGAAAGTCCTCAAAAGACCAAACAAACCCTAGTAACATCTCCCATCAAGTGTACTAGAGACAGTTCAGAGAACAGACTGGCTTGATCAGCCACTCATGCACTCACAGATACCAAACCAGTTAGAGACATCATGGTCATCTTCGAACTCGAAGGACAAACAACAACAATATAAAATCCTGCAAAATGAAAAAAAAAATAAAAATAACAGAAAAGACATACCTCTCATAGAAGACAATTAGACACAATATTTCTTACAGTCACCATATGAAACTGGTTCTTGATTTTTCCTTAACTATTTTGATAATCTTCAAGATATCACAACATATCAACATACATCATTCCTGTGTGTACCTTGTCTAGCAAATAGGAGCACCACCTGTAAGATATCTGACACATCAAATTGAAGTCAGATTACTTCCCTTTCTTATTATTCAGTATCTTAATCTTGTTAAAACACCAACTATTAACTAACCCATGCTTTTCAGGATGATTTTAGTCATGAAATAGATAGTTTGAAAGACAAAATAATATAAACACACACTTGTGTTTGCACAGGTGATTTGTTCTGATAAAGTGTTACCATCTGTACTAGACAGAGGCATTTATTACTGATATATTACACCATTAAATTTGAACATATCATGTCCCCCCTTTCCCCCGATGAAATGGTCAGTCCTAAATGTCATGTATATTCTTTTTTTTATAAAGACAAGCATATCTCATGATCAGACTGCATGATACAGTTTTGACAATACTAACATTATAGCTGTCCAGAACAACTCAGTTCTGAAGAGAATTCGCTGAGAGAATTCTGCAAAATCTTTAACACCAGTACCATCCAGTCTCAAGTCAGTGAAGAGATGAACACTATAGGGGATGCTCACCAGTTATTATGTACTTTTGAAAGAGTGACGTATGTAAGGTGAAGTTGTTTGCATTTAAAACATGCACAGTGGAGAGAATGTTGGCATACCTCTATGCTACTTTGATGTAATGTGGCTGACATTTCTTGGATATTGTACTTTTGGAAATTGTAAATGATCTTAGCACACTACTAACTAAAATGACTGCTCCCTTGTGCTCCAAAAATCAGCCTGAATTTGTCTAAAGTACACTATCCTTAGCAGCTATTAAAATAGGGAAAATGAATTTTGCCAGACTAGACAATACCAGCTTCTGAAAGCGCAATGAATGAATTACCAAATATATAAAATGCCAAAAAAGTTATCAGCTCCTTTTTTTACAATTTACCTCTGAAGTTCGGGAAGTGAAAATGAGCAAGTGGAGCTAGCACTCTTTTGAAAGGTGCACATCTGGAGTAAGGCCAAGCTGTATACTCTATAACCCATATTACACCCATCAATCATACACCAAAATAAAGGGAATTAAAGGTTCTTTGAACAATACCTAAGATATACAAGGTCTTTTGTAAATAGCCACTATAACTAGCAAGGAAACCCAGGGGAATTCTTTTTCTTTAAAATTCTAACCCTATGCAAACTATGAAACTGTAGAGCGCCACCTTAAAACAAACATAAAAATGTATGCAATTATTTTTCTTATTTTCATATTATTATGTATGATGTTCTGAATAAAATGGTACCTTAACATTGATTTTATACATGAAAATAAGCAAATTATGCTTATTTTGCTCTTGCCATGAGGCATATTTATGAGAGTAGTGACCTTAATTATGGGAAAATTAGAAGTCTTTGAATATAGGAATAAAGTCAACTTAAATTTAAAACTGTTCCATTAAGTAAAAGAAATATATAGTGAAAATGTTTCTTTTCATTTATTTGCAATGAAATTCAAAAATAAATGATGACAAAGCAAACTTGCTTTCTTCCATATTAAACAATAAGCTAATATTTTACCCTTTGACCTTTATGAACCTCACCTGTTCCATCCCTTTTCAAACTGTAAAATTTATTGTTGACATCTCGGGAATAATTATGGCTAGTTTCATGTTCCTGTCTTTCAGAATAACACTGGTTGCTATGTTGGCAAAATGCAATGCGCATTTTTAAAATAGTTCACTTTTTATTATAAGGGTTGGGGGGGGGCTGTACCTGTTTGAGACTCTGACACTGATAAATACTGTTCTGAGGGGGGAAATACAGGAGAATTATTCAAAAGGACTCTTTTGATGCTTGCGACTTAAATACTGGAGCACAAGGGCACAATTTCCAAAAGTACAATATCCAAAGAAATGTCAGCCACATTACATCAAAGTAACATAGAGGTATGCCAACATTCTCTCCACTGAGCATGTTTTAAATGCAAACAATTTCACCTTATATACGTCACTCTCTCAAAAGTACATAATAACTGGTGAGCGCCCCCTTAAAGAGCACATAGGTATTATTATTGTATGATTTACCTGAATTTGTCTAAAGTACACTATCCTTAGCAGCTATTAAAATAGGGAAAATGAATTTTGCCAGACTAGACAATACCAGCTTCCACAAGTGCAATGAATGAATTACCAAATATATAAAATGTAAAAAAAAGTTATCGGCTCTTTTTTTTACAATTTACCTCTGAAGTTCAGGAAGTGAAAATGACTAAGTGGAGCTAGCACTTTTTGAAAGGTGCACATCTGGAGTAAGGCCAAGCTGTATACTCTATAACCCATATTACACCCATCAATCATACACCAAAATAAAGGGAATTAAAGGTTCTTTGAACAATACCTAAGATATACAAGGTCTTTTGTAAATAGTCACTGTAACTAGTGAGGAAACCCAGGGGAATTCTTTTTTCTTTAAAATTCTAACCCTATGCAAACTATGAAATTGTAGAGTGCCACCATAGTCTGAATATACTTCCCTGTTTCTTTGTACCCACCTACCAATTTCAATAACAAAAATCTTTAATGTGATGAAAGTGCACAGAACTTAGTCAATTCATTCACCGATTTATAATTTCTAACCTGAATGTGACCAGAGTGGCCCTAACACTGGCATTCTCTGTGCTTTGCATTCTTGATGGGCTTTCCATACCAACATGGCGCCATATTACGTACACTATGGGCAAGTTGATTTCCTCCAACAACATTGTGACATAGTTCATCCTATTTGGTAACTGATGGATAATTCCATAAATTGCCATAATGTTGAGAGTTCAGAGTTATATCTGTTTGCACACACATACAGCGAATTATACCACTTGCTAAACCCACGTGAAAGGCAAATTTGTAGTTGTTATTCTTTTCCTTTGCTTGATTTGACATTGTAAATATCGGAAGCAGAAAACAAAGTATTTTCCTTCTATGTACATACATGTGTAGTCATGCATATATCCCTTCGCTGAAAATGGACTTGTCCAGGAACTGGAAATGACTGGCGAACAGCATCATCTTTTACACTCAAAACTTCCGTTTGGAAAGAAATGTACATCCGATAGCAGTGATAGGGTCCCACCTGGGCATAATCAGGTTTAAAATTATAAATCAGTAAATAAACTAAGTTCTATGCATCTTTCATCTCAGTTGTGCTTTTCGATTTTTAAATTGGTAGGGGGATACAAAAAAACGGGGAAGTATATTCAGACTATAATGACGCTTCCATTACCTTCAAACCCCTACAGAATTCATATTTGAAGTATAGCAATTACAACTTTGTGGAGAAAATAATATTTAAAAAGGGGACATTTTAAGGCATTTGGAAACTGTAATCCAGTTTTATGGAATTTGAATCGGAGTTGGTGATGTTTTGTTTTTTATAGTCACCCGCCTTAAGCGTGTGTGGAATTCATTTTTCTTTGAACGCTTCCATCTTTAACGCTAAGCTTAATCTAAAAATCTGTAACACTGACAGGGTGTGGAAGGGCAGTCATTGCTAAGTCGAGCTACTTTTGATGATCTAGATTTTAGTGCATCTCTTTCATCTGCCGAGTGATGGTCCATCAGTCTCAATATCGAAAGTCGGTACTTGGAAACAATGGCAAATCACAACCTCACCTGAAGGAAAAGTTCATATAAAAGTTCCTCTGTAACTTTATCATTCAGATTCCCAACCCATAATGTTCTGTTTGTCTCATCTCCCATTATCGGAAATGAAATACTTTCACGGCAAGGAATGAAAAAATTCAGTGGGCCTATGTTCGCGGCTGTGTTTTAATCCAACCGGAAGTAACGCGATCAATGACTTGAACTAAAACAAAACTGAAACACATAATCTGTTCCGTATTCAAACTTTTCTATGGTGCTTTGGCACATTTTATGGGTTTTTGTTTCATTATTTGGATTTCTTTACGTTTTCGCAGGAGAAAAAAAGGAGTTTGGACGCAAATGTTTTCAAAAATTATGTAACATTTTCTACTAAGAGACCAAAGGCCAGATATTAAAATAAAAGTCAGAGAGAGAGAGTCACCAAAAACCAGATATTTTTAATATAAAAAGTCTCCTCTGAGCTGAATGAACCGTAGTACACAGCAATTCGTTTATTAAAGGAGGAAAATAAATCGCCGTTTGAAAATACGAGACGCTTGAAATAAACGTAAAACCTTCGATTTTTATGTTTTCAGATTGCGAAATAAAATTATTTTTTCCTCAGAAGAAATGTTCATCATGGCTCACCTTTTCTCATATTGGTAGCTGCCCCCTCCCACACCAAGGCACAGGGCAGACAAGGTGGGGTGGGGGAGCAACCGGGAATATATAGGGGCCAGGGCCGAACAACACTTTTTCATTTTATAAAAGATAAAATTTGCTTGAACAAGAACTAGGAGAGACCCGGATGTTTCTTACCCCAGGGTCCGTGATCGCTCTCTACGGCCCTACCAAGGAACCATTTACAACGGAAGCAAGACAGGAGAAAGATTATTCAAGAATATCAGATTGCAATAAATATTTAAGTTCTTTCAAAATTATATTTTCTATTATACTTTAGTATAAGACAGACAGACAGAGAATGAATTGTAATTATCCTTTTCTTTTCAAATTTTACGATTCTTGCGTAATATACATATATCAGAGGAAAGATAGGGGCTGGTGGCATTCAATTATATATAAAATGGATCCTTGGTCATATATCCCCACAACTCTGACCTTCACCCCTAATCTCCAAACGTCTTCCCAGGCCAATGGTCCTGAAAATTTTACTTAATTACCCGGGCCACTGGCCTTCAGAGTTTTATGAAAACATATGGGGTGTTGGTATTCAAAATATTTGTTATAACAGCACAAAAATCTGGGCCACAAATCCCGCAAATTTTGCTCGAAAACCTGGGCCACTGACACACTCAATTTTATAACATAAAAACTGAGAGAAGATTTAAATGCTACATGATCAACATAGTTAATAATATGTTTCATCTCACTCAATATTTGACTGTAGGCAAAATATATATTATTTATCTCCCGATAAAAGCTGTATCTTTTTAAGCCTGCACTCTTTTGAAGATTTATATGTAGCACTGTGTATGTCATGTGCTTTTTTGTGTTACAAGCTTTGAGCAAAAGCGTATTTTAACAATATCTGTAACTGTTGAAAATGTATGTATTCCATCTTTGTATCATAAACTCTAACGCTAATAATGTTCGCATGCCACTAGTTATTCACGTGTTTAACATAGACACGTCGATATTGAAATTTTGTTATAACTTGCTTGTCTAATGTGTATGTGGAGCATTTAATTAACTATTCTTTAAATGAGTTTATTTTTTCATTTGGACCCATTTAATTTGTTTCCCCAATTGATTAAAACTTGTGTAAGCAACTGTAGTTTCTTAATTATTTTATAATTGTCTTAAATGCCTTTCTTTATCTTGATCCGCATAATTTCTGAAGTCGGTCAATTAAGACGAAATAAAAAAAATCCCAAGGATAGTTCATGCCTTGAAAATTATGTACATGTGTTTTCGACACGCTAACAGGACAGGACGCCCGTCGAAAATATTTTCTCGTCCATTCGACAAGCTAACAGGACGCCAGCCGAAAATATTTTCTCGTCCTTTTTCCAGCAATTTGCAAGGTTTCTTCAATCCTTTCAAACGTGTGATCGGAGGTTATGTACAGCTGATTATAAAACAACTTCATATAATACAATGACCCTGAAAAGTTTTCTGTATGAAATACGCATTCATATTTTCGATGCGGTTCATAAATATATAGACAAGATAAAAAATTAACTTTTGCGCTCATGTTACTATCACGCATGCCCTTCCACCGGTCATGAACAGCTGCAACTGCAATTTTCTCTACTTTTCCAAATGATTCGCCATCACCATCGCAAAGACTCGCTCCAGTAGAAAGCACTGTTCGCTTTTAATATCCCTTTTTTTATATTCCTTTTCATTTATTAGTTACTTTACTCCCTCCCCTTTCTTTTCGCCATATTTTACCAGCTTTCTACACCACGTTTGACACATTTTATGAAAGTTCTCATTTAAACTTCATTCTTTTCTTCATCCTTGACTTCAGCTACTCCCTCGTTGTTTATCATCTTGCTTTATATATTCCGACAGTGCCCCGGGTGGCTGAGTATCCAAAAGCGCTCGCCTTTACCGATCACTTCCATCTCACCTCTGTCAGCGTGGGTTCGAGTCTCAGGCTTGACCAGTGTGGGTATGCGAAAAAGCAGCTAGTAATACCCCGTGTGTCGGTGGTCCTTATTGGGGATTTTCCGGGTTCTACCTCCACCAGTTATACTGGCCGCCTATCTTGCACTATTAAATGGCGTTAAATCCAAAATCAACAACAACTACTTATATACCTTTATTAACGTTAATATTTAACTAAGAGACGTTGACTTTGATTATTAAAAAATTTAGGTTTTCGTCATTAGAACATAATTCATTCGCCACTTAGTCATATATATTTGCAATGTTTGTATTGTAAAAGGTGAAACACATTATAAGCCAATGGCTTTCGTTCTAACCCCTTACCTTCCATATTGTACCTCTTGTAATCCCCAATTACAAATTTATGAAATAAAAATGATTGAACTAAACGTTTACGAGACTTACAAGTTGTACTGTAATTTTCACCAAATACGAGTCTGAGTGCTTGTCCGCATCAAATAAATATTTGTTTTTGTCCTCGTACGGTTCTGTTTTAACCATCTTGCGAACCATCTTTTAGTCATCTTGCGAATAGGATTATGCTAGTTCTTTCTGTATTATCATTCTAGATGTAAACTCTGCATGAACATCTTTTCTAAAGAGTCACTGTATATCTTTTTTGTATGAAATCAATAAATCACCACTTTTATTCTCTTTAAGTTTCTAATACAACTTATCTTGGTCATACCTGGAAATAAATAGGCAATGTCACATACATCTTGGTCTTGTACATTTTTAACTTTGATTTGCAATGTTCTAGTATCTGAGATGCAACCTCCCCCCCCCCCAACAAAAATGAATGGACTAGCTTCAAAGTCTATTTGCTACTGTACTAGTGGCCTGAGGTGAGTGTAACTCCTGTAAGTGCCGACTGGAATACTCCCGATTGTTTTATTTATAATTCAAAGCAGATGTCTGTACAGTAGCTCTTTAGAAGACACACAATGAAATCAAAATGCTTTTAAAACTGTCAGCGCTAAAGCTTATGCTATTGGAGATCATTATTGTATTGGCAGGCTACGTGCAAATGTTAATTTTTCGACATACTGACTTTGACTCCTATAACATATTATGCACGTATTCAATGATAAAGATATTATAGGCGTTTGAAACCATCTAGAAAATGACTATGACTATTAGTTTGCTTCTGAGGAAACCAATTTCGTGATTTAATCATTTATAATCAACCTTGTATATGTTGTATCATTATGGGAATTGACACCTAACCAAGATTTCTTTTCACCGATTATTCGCATTAGGTGTAGATTGTCCTGGATATAGTTAAGTGTTCAGATGACTGGATCCAAAATGGAATTTTATATTAACTTGCTTGTTAAATTAAAAGAGTTAAAATAATTCATGATCATTATACACTTATCTCTTATGGATAAAACTGACGATGATGACAACGACAACGATGATAATTATGGTGATGATGAAACGTTTCACAAAGCATCGTTTTCCGAGCAATAACGTCTTCGCCTTACCAGAGATGCTTTATGCGAGAGAGAGAGAGAGAGAGAGAGAGAGAGAGAGAGAGAACCTAAATATCGTATGAATTAATTCTAATAAATTTTGACTTTTCTTAATTGTGGTGCATCTGATCGTATTAAATTTTCAACTGTGTAATTTCTCCATGCGAAAAAGATTCCCATATCTTATTTTATTTAAAATGAGAAAATTATATTTGCAATTTGCATCCTTTTCTCTCAGTGACGACTTTAAATAAAAAATCCCATTTCAGGTTCAAACTCAACCACACCAAAACCTACACAAAAGAACATTTCTCTCTCTCTCTCTCTCGCAAAAAAGTGATATAAAAAAGACAACAAAAGTTAAACAAAGTGTATAGAAGAGGAGAAGTATTAGCGCCCCCAAAAGTGTGAAAGTTCTGCTATATTCAATTGTCATTGTTTGAGGCGGAAAGAAAATAACTGTACAGGAAGAAACGAACTATATAGAAGGAAAAGAACGGTACAGAAAGAAAAGAACTGTACTGAAGGAAAAGAAATGTATGGGTGCATCCTCAATATTCATTTGTAATTGTCTGGGTTGGGTATGTCCGCTGTATTCAATTGTTATTGTCTGGTTTAGAAAGAAAGGAAATGTAAATATTGTATGGACATGAGGCAGATGGTTTATTTAAAGCAGGGATATTATTTTTACGTCTATAGCTTTAAGGCAGGCTTCTGAAGTTTCACCTTTGTTGAACGCATTTGGATTTCTAAGACACATGATATTTCTATCTCTGAAATATCTGTGCACGATTAGATTTTTCAATTAAATTGAAAATAAAATTAAGAAAACTACCCGCATCCTAAATCTTATCATATATATGCGCTTTTCTTATGACATCACTCATGCAATGCGGTTCCCCGATGACTCTCGAAAAGTGACCCACAGAAAATAGGACCTGTTTTTGTTAATTTATTTTTTTTAATAATATGGCACTAAGCCAATATTGATGATAAATGCATTAAAATATGTTCATAGATTGGTAGCTATTTATACTGCAGTTCCACCATAATATGGTTCTAGTAGCTGATAGGATATAACTGATGAGTGTAGATCTTTTTAACTGATGAGTGTAAATTTTTTAAGCGACTTCTAAAAAGGGACTTATAAGATGACAATTACATGGAATTTTGGACTGTGTCATTACGCGTACGAGTTAGGAAAGCCATCGCTGCCAAAAACATGAAACGAAAACAAAAGAAGCAACTTTCAAATAAACCAAACGAACCCCTAAATTAAAACAAGTATGCTTGTAAAATAAAATATTAAAACTCAGACAATAAAACTATTACTCAAAACAGACAAGGCACAAACGAAACAGACAAATCTGAAAAGAAACAAACCAAAATACGAATGAAACAAGCAAACGTCATCATGAAACAAACTGTTTAAAATAACAAGATCAGTACTCAAATAAAAAAATGATAAATGTATTTAAATGTGTCATGTTTGCTAAGCCCCAGCTATAAAGTCATGTATAAGCTATAATCTACCTGTCTTGGGAACATTACCGTGGTCATGTGTTTGATTTCTAAAGATTGCAGTGGGCGAGTGTTAAATTCTTACGCAAGGTTACCTGACCCGCCGGAGACCGGAATCTTGAAACGGCACAGGCGATAGATCGCACTATCTAAACAAAGGCTTGCAGTTATCACACCTAGGTATTAAAGCTTAGTCCAAAGATCAAAGGGAAGTCCGCGTGGTGAACGGGGCGTATTCTTATCCGTCCCCACGTTGACAGGCAGCGAGAGGGACATTGTCCGCTAAGTTTGATTGGATCAGTTCAGAGCGATCTCCAATCGGAACTGAGACAGAGGGTGTGATTATAATTCTGATCCAAATGATACTTCAGACGCGTAAGAGAAAATTTAGTTTTCACCTAGAGGGATGACAAATCAATAGGGTTACTCCGAGAACGAAGCCACTCTTAATTTGGCGGCAAAACTTAGAGGCAGATTCTAAGGAAAGACAAAGCTTCGAAAAGGAAGCTTTTTAGGGGACATAGAACTTCGGGTTCCATTGGGTCCCGAGTTTTCAAGAGTTGGAGACGGAACTGAGGCTGTAGCCGAGCCAGTCGAAGTCGACAGAAGAGTAGTCGTGGTAGAGAAGTGGAGGAGGAGGAGAAGAATCTAGAGAAGTGGAGGAGGAGAAGGAGTCTTGAGAAAGTCGAGGAGGAGGAGGAGAAAGAATTTTGAGAAATGTCGAGGAGGAAGGGGAGAAGGAATTGGGAGAAATAGGAGAGAGAGAGAAAGGATACACCAGATGAGTAGAAATACAAGGACAGGTGGAAATCAATCTCACACTGCTAATCAAGTGATGCAATATGCTTATTAAAGGGTCGAGCGGAAGGAGTGTAATTGGGAATTTGAGTCGTTTGATTATTGAATTGTTATTAAATTGTTATTCATTGAATTTCGACCTTTTTGTATATTTAACTATCTAACCGTCATCATTGATGACTGGGGGTTCGGAGCTTTACATCTTTCACTAAATTTAACTTCTATAATAGTTTAAATAAACCATTGGGAGCACCCCACCCAACCATAACAATCATCACAAAATGAAACAAACAAAACCCAAGAAGGTTAAGGTAACGTAAATTGAAACACAGTAGCAAGAGACAAATGTAAAGAAGAAAAAAAAAAACGTATATGCAACGTCAATGCTTAAATGCTATTGACAGATGAAAGAACAGGATAATAAGATGAAAAGAACAGAGGTAGTCGCTGCATTGTAAGAGGAGATTATATTTACTGAGCCAAGAGCGCAAAACATTTGAACATGTCACATCAAGTAAGACAAAATGATTTAACTAATGCAAGAAAGCTGTTAAATGAAGCTGCCGATTTGTTGTCATACACCATAAACAGCAACACTGGTTGATCGAGACCGTCACCGCCCACTCAGTTGACCCAATATCACCGACAGCATCAAGAGCACCTCTTTAATAAATTAAGGCAACAACATCGACATCAACTACCACACACAGCAGCATCAGCGAACACAGTCAGCAATATGAATTATCCCTAGATTCTGGATTTTGCTCCACATACTACTAGCCGTAAGGATGATTATTTTAACAGCAGAAAAAATTAAGCCTTAGCCAAAACTTAAATTATTTACAAAGTTAGAATGCAAGAAACAATAGTGAACTTAGAATGGAAAGAACTGAACTTTATTGCCAACTCAGGTTTAACAAAAGACATAACAACTGAAGTAACAATTTCTAATTTTAAAAAATTAAGAAACAGTTTATATTTAAAAATATTTTAAAAAATAAAGTTGTTGCTATAACAGATATATAATGGAAGGGTGGAGAAAGATATTCTGATCAATGTCTTGGACAAGCATGACAAAATGGGATGAAACGGCAATGGACATAAATATTCTGAGCTGACATGGAAACAGAATGTTTTCAATATTAGTTATATACATTTATGTAATCTAATTTGTACGTTAACATTCCTGTTATTTAAAAAGTCACCGAATTCGCATTTATTACCAATTCTGAGATACTTCTTGTATTTTTTCTTACTTTAGCAAATATTGAGATTGAAAAAATAGTAAAATATTTTGTGAGGCAGCACAGTTTACATTTTTTTTAGATCTATCCTAAGTTTCCCACCTTCCAGTTTCAGTTGGAAACATATCGGTCATTGTACGGATCTTTATTAAAATTAGTCTATATGGAAGATTTTGGTGTAAAATCTTCACCGACAGCTTAACCACCTCGATGTTTGTTTGTTTCATTTATTCCTTTGTTTCGTTTGACGTATATTTGACATTTGCTTGTTTGTTTCATTCGAGTTTTACTTGTGTCTTTTGACATTAGTTTGTTTCATAGGTACCTCATTGTTTATTTGAGTATTGTTCTTATTATTTGAAACACCGTTATTTCATTTGGTATGTGCTTGTTTCCTTTGCATTTTCTTTGTTTCTGTTGAGATTTGTCTCTTTTGTTTATGCCCCATTTGTTTTATTTAAGTATCGATCTTATTGTCTGAGTTTTAAAATTTTTATTTTTACAACCATGCTTGTTATATTTTAACTTTTCTTGACTTATTTGAAAGTTACTTATTTTGTTTCAATTTAATCTCTTGGGCAGCGATGGCTTTCCATACAGGAGTATTGTGTAAGATTCATTCTTCGTTCAATTACATTATAAATAAATATCTCATTCACGAATGTGCTTTCAGTGTCTTCGCTAAATCCAATGCCAACCCAGTTTCATCCGGTTTCAGTAATAAGAAATTATTTGTATTTCATTGCAGGTCTTTAGGTCAGAATTTTGGAGTTTCGACGCTTTTCATTTGTTTTGGGAGCAGGAAGTATGAGCGATGAATAGCTGACAAAATCTCATGAAAAAAACCCTTCCTTCCGATGTTTAATTGTGTCACAATCTTTCGAAGAGACGGAGTAAAATATATTGCATTAGACCACGATCTTACGTTTTGCGGATAGTTTGGCTATTTGCTTGATTCGCAAACGGGCCAGGAGTCAAATTCGCAAACGGCTCAAGAGCCGTATTTCGCAATGTACAACATAATTTACAGGTAGTGTAAACTTTGCGCAAGTATAGTAAGTATTTTGCAAAATTTTAACCATTTTAATCGATGATTTTCATGCAGTTGCAGTTCTGGGCAACAGATGAGTGAATAAATAGACACAAGTATACGTATTATGTGTGCTGGTTATTTTTCCCCATCACTTGTAATCAATTATATTGATAATTGCATACATTGATCATATTTTTTAATACATCAATATATCAATAATATATTTAAAGAATCAATATATCAGTTATGTCAATAAGGCATATTCTATCAAGATAATTAATGGTGCATTTATTACATATTACAAACATTTCTTTCTCAGAAAGAAATTCTTCATATTTGTTGTGTATTCATGAATTTGACCCTTGTAAGAGAAACCAGTTTAACTTTTCCGGTTTTACGACAGACATGTCATTAATATGACTCAAATATTCCAAGATAGTGACGTCATTTTACGAACTTCAATTCCAGGTTTATTCTAGCATATCTCATTCTAAACTGCAATGATTAGTTTGTAAACTCATTTGTGATTCACGTCCATATGAAAATTGTTCACTATTGAGTTATAAGTACGAAACGTGGGGCCGGGACATTTGTCTTGCAACTTAATAACCAAAACGAAAGAGCGAATAATAATAATAATAATAATAATAATAATAATAATAATAATAATAATAATAATAATAACAGCAATCTGTGTTTAACGAGGATAACACATTTGGTCACGAAAGACCCATCTGCCATTTGTGAAACAGGTTATGTTATCAAACAATTGATAAAAATGTCACACACACTCAAGTATCCTCGCACACGAACGCACACAGATTTAAAAAGAACTAAATGTAAGTATACTGGTCAAGAGGACGTACTGACGGAAGAGGTAAAGAAGGAAAATAAATTAATGAGACATGCTACAAAGAGCAGGGAAATGATATATATATACCGACAAAAGATAAACACCGTAGTTTCTTATCTGCACTTTCATCTTTCCTTGAAGTGGAGACAAGCACTGGAAATATAGTTTACTAAAATATTTGACTATATGATAAAATTCATAAAATGAACAATTTACAGACGATGACATCATTATTTCTCCTTGTTTTATATTAAAAAAGTCACGATAAATGGCACACAGACACAAGCGACCGTTGAAATATGTACCTTGTAATGCTGACGCAAGAAGTTGTGATGTCCGTCTTAATTCGTTTACCCAGTCCTTTTTCATAGGGAGTGGACCCTCCATACATTTTTGTAACTAAATGGGTATATGGGACATTGCTGTTTGAGACTTGCGTTACCAAATTTGTGTTTGGTGCAGATGTGCTGTTTATTTTAGTTTGCTGAACAATTTCATAATTTGCAATAAAGATATTTCGGTCACTCGACTAGATTACCTGCCTAATTATCAATGATAAATACTTTATTCTCTCCCTCCATACTTCTCATGTGTTTTGCTCGACGAGACAACCTGTGCTTGATGACTTTCTTGGTCTCTTGGCAATGCGTGGGATTGCAAGATGGTCTGTGGCAACACGTGGCATTGCAAGATGATCTGTGGCTATACGTGGGATTGCAAGATGATCTGTGGCAATACGTCACATTGCAAGAGGATCTATGACAATACGTGGCATTGCAAAATGATCTGTGGCAATACGTGGCATTGCAAGATGATCTGTGGCAATACGTCACATTGCAAGATCTGTGGCAATACGTGGCATTGCAAGATGATCTTTGGCTATACGTGGCATTGCAAGATGATCTGTGGCAATACGTGGCATTGCAAGATGAACTGTGGCAATACGTGACATTGCAAGATGATCTGTGGCAATAATTCATTGCAAGATGATCTGTGGCAATACGTGGCATTGCTAGATGATCTGTGGCAATACGTGGCATTGCAGGATGATCTGTGGCAATACGTGGCATTGCAAGATGATCTGTGGCAATATGTTGCAAGGTGATCTATAATTTCCAACTTGGGACGAATCTAAAGGATGCTTATAGAATATTTGATTTCCCGTTACCAAATCTCTGCTATTCACTTGCAAATCAGTAACATAACAAATTAGTATGGAAACACTTACAGATATTTCCAAAAGGTATGATGTAAAATCAGGACCAAGTGATTTTTCTTCACCTCATTCTCTGTTGTATACTTCAAGAGTTAAATACCAGCAAAAGAAAAAGGACCCGCTCTTTAAATGTGCACGGGTTCAGCAACCTCTTAACTTGGTTGTTTTGTTTTACTTCTACATTTTTTATGCTCATTTTATTCATTTATTTATTTATTTATTTATTTATTTATTTATTTATTTCTTTATTTATTTTTTATTTTGCAGACCACATATAAGGGGATGAAGCCGAGTGGGATTCGATCTCTGGAAAACATATAACATAATCACGCCATGAGATGTTTATTTATAATGCAAATTAATGAAACATCAGTATAATTCCTTAATCATGCGCACAAAAGTTCATCAACGGATACGGTACAATAGTATCGTTTATCAAAGGATCAAAGCATGAATTACTCAACATATAATAACAAATGATCTCGTATCTCAACGGGTATAATCAATGAATGGAGCTTATCAACAGATATGACTAATAAATGGATCTATCTACACATATGATTACTGTTTGTAATCTATCAACCGATATGATTGATATATGCATCTATCAACACATCATTGCTATATGGATCTATTAACAGATGATTAATGTATGAAATTATCAATAAACATGACCAAATTATTGAATTATCAACACATATGACAATCATGTGGATCTTTCCATAGGTATGGCTGATATATAGATTTATCTATACGTATGTTTGATATATAGCTCTTCAATATATATGATTGATATATGAATCTATTAACATATATGATCAATGTATGAAATTGTAAGCAAGTATCACGAATGTATTGTTCAACAAGAACTATGATGATATATTACATTTATGGCCATTGCATTGTTCATCACCGGAAATGATGCTACATTATATTGATTGTAACGCATATGGTGACACAAGAGCCGCCTTCCAACAAAATAAACCTGGAACTCACTAACTACCACAACTCGACTGGGCATTTAGTCGAGTCCCTCGAGATGCTAACATTTGAAGTTAGCTTGGGGTGGAACCATACAGAACGCACACGTAAGGAACAATATCGAATACTAAAGTTGAAAACTCGTGAAAGGTTCGACCTAAATGAAACAATTATAACATTCTCAATGCAGTTTTTTTTATATCAAAACTACAGCCAGACATAAGTTTGTCAGACGAACGCAATATTTGCGATAATATTTACTCAAGTAAATATTCTGTAACTCTTTACATATATTATTATTGTTATTATTATTATTATTATTATTATTATTATTATTATTATTATCTCCTGTCCATTAGCCCGCTTCTCCACAGTAGCTTCGTCACGTTTTGTGGTGCCCAGGGCTAATGTTTATTCAGTGGCGCCCCTTCTTTGTCACAAAGAACAGTTTTTGTGTCAGTTCCCAGCCTCCATCCCACCTCTAAGTATAAGTTTTGTGAAGCTAAATACTATGAAAATTTCAGCTGCAAAAACAAGTTCTCTAGGGCTCTCCCTTAGCCTGGCGCCTGGGTGCCATTATCTCCATCCCCCGCGCCACCGCTACTACTCCGTTTTCTTCACATATTTCCTTTAGTACCTCCAAGCCTAAATTTATTGGGATATAATTCATTTTGTAAATTTTATAGATGGTGTTGATTGATCGCAATGTATAGTTACCGTCATTGTCCCCAGCCTATAATCAAGTGAAGACATTTTTGGTTATCTTTTAGATAGGCATGATAATCCCTTCTTTGATTTATCTTTTACAACTTTGTTTGGCTGACGTCATGGCCAACTAGATATGTTGCTTACTCGTTTTAAGATTTTTTTTCCTTGTTTCTTTCTTCTATTCTTTAAAATCTCTTGTTTGTCCTTCACAATAGGCTATGTTTTGTGGATGTAATTTATTTATTCACATGGCGAAGAACTTGTTTAGCTCGAAACACCGGAAACTGTTATATTTGCATTGTTGTCAATTTAGAAACTCGAAATTCTCGTTGAAAATAGTTATGTTTGATCAAGTCATCATTTCATCTCTTCTCATGGTGGTGACTCAGTGGCTAGAGTGTCAGACTCGCGACAGAAAGGATTCAGGTTCGAATCCTACCATCGGACCAGCTGTTGTAGTGTTTTCTTGGGCAAGACATTTTACTCCCATCCTCTCGACACTAAATAAACTACTTGTATTGCTGTGTCATAAAACACCAAACCAAATAAACTACTTGTATTGCTGTGTCGTAAAACACCACTAAATAAACTACTTGTATTGCTGTGTCGTAAAACACCAAACCAAATAAACTACTTGTATTGCTGTGTCGTAAAACACCAAACCAAACCCCAAAAGACAAGAAACTATTCTCATGCCATATTCAGCCCTAAGAGCTGTAACATATAACATGTTTTTTTTAAGGGTTTTAAATTTGCTGTTGTTTTGTCGTTTGTTTTAAATTTTTTTTTTTTTTTTCCTCCCCATCTTTATGCTAGAGAACTTGGTCAAGATATTTCAAGGTCGAGTCATAACTTTCTATAATACTGATGGTAACGAGGTGAATATTATTTATTAACACCTGATTCGTCTTGTCAGTTCGTTGACTTCATGTGAACATATTCTCTGTGTTCCTGAAGTGTTAAATCAACTAGATTTCACAAATTTATTCTCAGCGGCCTTCTAAAGGGATATAGCTCGGCACTGTCTACTAAACAGCGGTTTTTACACACGAACCAAGATTGCAGTATTGCTGTTTTTTTATTGCTCTTCACACACACACACACACACACACACACACACACACACA
>JAECUM010011021.1:0-44655 GCA_016617855.1 Megalonaias nervosa | reverse complement strand
GAGAGAGAGAGAGAGAGAGTGTGTGTGTGTGTGTGTGATTTGGGTTTTTAACATAGTTTTAACAATTTTTCAGTCATATCGCTACGATGTCTGCAGTGTGGTAGTTTCTAGTGATGTCTAGCAATGGGGTATCATGCCGCAGACATGTAGCGTGATGTCCCACCCAGTCCCATTACCCTGACACAAGAAAGACCAGTCCTAACACTAACCTCTTAATGCTGGGCCCCTTGCGAGGCAGAAGTCTTTGGTATAACTCGGCCGGGGTTCGAACCAGAGAGAGAGAGAGAGAGAGAGAGAGAGAGAGAGAGAGAGAGAGAGAGAGAGAGAGAAGCTATGTGAATGTAGAAAAATGTGGCCGTTAGGTTCCTCTTTGTAGTATAGTTTTAGTATTTTGCCAGGGTTCAAATTGCTGTATTTTGAACGGTTTATACATGTTCTATTTTTTTATTTAATTGGATTTGAATGTCACACACAAACTGAAATTTTGTCAGTTCCTGTCAACACTGTCAAACATAGTTGCTGCATTATTTCAGATTGAATGATAATCAATAGACTGATTGCCAGCCTAAAATCGGGTATACATTATACCTATCGTCCAGTATGCTGCTCCATTGAAAGACAGATCAGATTCCCAACAGCTCGATGTCACGTTCTAAGATGTGTGCCCATCCGTGACTGTGTTCAAAAACTTTGCTTCTGAATAGATTCCCAATCAATGTACAAGGGAAACATTTCTGACTTTTATCAGATCTGAAAGTTTGCCTATTACCTTATTTCATCACTGAATTGAACATTGAATAATTGATGTGCTCGTTGTATTCAAGGCTTGTTTTTTTGTTTAATTTTCAGGGGCGTGGTGGGGATGGGATTTTCATGCGAGTCTATATTTGCTTCTTTCTTTTACTTTAAGAATTATTCAACTAATACAATGGGTATAATAGGTTCTTTCTGCTTCTATACATCAGGGCAAGACTATTTGCTCAGAGTCTTCGAGAAGCAGATGATTTCGATGACTTCTATTTGCTTAAGGGACAGTCATGAAGTTGATGAAATAATGCCTGGAAACAAGGTACACACTGGAACAAAAGCATTTTTACAAATCTGTCTACTGTTATATTTTTGTTTTCCTACTCTTCATTCTGTTAAGCCAGTATACTATAAAATAAGAAAATAGTATACGTCCACTAATCGTCTTCGCCATGAATATATCAATATTTTTATTCTCAAGTTGTAACAAAACCGTACTGGTAGTTTACAGTAAGACAAGTCCGTCGCGTGTGGTATGTCTTACAGCTATCAGCAATGTATTCTGTCTCATACAATTTTAAAATGGTACCTAACTATTGTGATTAGTGTAAGGAAGAATTATATCGAATTTGTAATAATACAAAGTTTAATTTAACTTTCACTCCGATATATGCACAACACTGCTTTGATTGTTGATCCTCTGAACATTTGGTTTTTGATTCTTAATGATACACTGTAGCAACATACGGCAATTGCTAAAAGACCTTCGCGGCTTTTGGGTGTTTATTTATAGGAAGGAAGTAAACAAAAAGTGTTCGTCTTTGGCTATAAAGTGAAGAGGTTGATGCATTTAGTCATTGTTCGATATGAAAATGCATAACGGTTTAAACGAAAACGAAAACAGGTGTCACATTAAGTCATTTAGATAATGTTTCAAAAGAGAAGACATATTTCTTCAATCTGTCTTTGACTATTAGGTATAATGTGTGCAAATGCAGAATTTCAGATGAATCGCTTTCGGCAGCCAGCTTTATAACTGCACTTAATATAATCCACGAAAATAGACTCCACAACAGAGGAGAAAACCATTGGCTTTTTAATGGCCGAATGTCTTTATGAAAAGCGATCCTAATTAGAAATTAAAAATAACTATTTTGTTAAGACAGAAGGATCTCTTTCATGTTTGTTTTTCTTCATAGAACTCTGATTCTGGGACAAAGTCGGCCCTTATCGCAACATGTCCTTTCCCATCCAAATCCTACTATGTTGGCATATAACTGATTAATGAACCGCTGCGTATTTAATTCCTTTATATAGCCACTATAGATACACCAATCAACAATTATGACCTAGCGAAGATTCCAGGTATTTAAACTATTTTGTACTGTGAAATATCTAACAGTCAGTATTTGACCGTTTTGTTATGATTGAGCCTATCAGGAAATAGGGCTCTGCATGACATCTCTAGAGTACAGATGTTATATTAGAATCACGTGATGTCGACATGACTTCCATTAAATTATTTCGTGGAGAACATTGACCGAATTAGTTGTTGACATGACTTTGGCAATAATCTTGATTTATGAACGGTGAAAGTACAAACATGTACTCTTCATCGTGTACATACCTGCCACAGAATTAAAGAAAAGTTCTATTACAAGCCCACATAAATACTCTATTACAAGTCCAAAAGTATAGAATGTTCTAAATGAATTCCAAGAATCTTTAATGTTCTGATGTACCGATAGTGTTGATGTGTCACTATGATATGATTCAGAGTGTCTTTGAATTAATTCTCGATAACACCAAATGAATGTTTAGATCTAAAAGTCAATTAACACATTGTAATTCCAATGAATAATATGAAGATACAATCCCTGTCAGTGATATCAGAGAGACTAATACTAAAAGAGGAGTGAATAATTTTGTTTATCAGAACTTGAAATAAAAACCTAGCGCACAATAAGATGACCAGAATATTGGTCAAAAGTGTGCTTCTAGAACATTCTAAATTATATAACTAATGCTGGATCTTGAATTCAAATATAAGTAATCAGCTTATTTATAACATACAATCAAAACGAAACTCAGGTAAACGATATAATTTGCAAATGAAAAATCACGGTTCTGAACTCAGATCTAAGAAAACATATTTAAAATAAATTACATTTGTCAGATTGGCCCAACGTGTTACCTTCAACTACGGACAAACGTCAAGCACACAATGCAAATTAAATATACGTAACAGCTGGTATGCATGCATCTCTCTTCTGCCTTTTTATCTACAAGTACTTTTGTAGCCGTCGTCATTACTGTTTGCTTTTGCTATACCTCCTTCAAATCCTTGCTGTAATATATGTCTATAATTACATTGTGGTAGAAATTTTGAAGACTTTGCACATCTCGTGAGTATTTATACACCATTAAAATCAATGTCTGCAGGCCTTGAATAATAATGAGTGTCATAGAAAGACCCTCTACATTATGTATGCGGATAAATATATTCCGGTAAGTTGTTAATCACGAAGCTTATGCCAAAGTCATGTGTGTACATTGCGTAAGAGTTAATATCTGAAGGGGAGGATATACCGTTGAAACAGTTAAGTAGTTCATTACATTTAATCAGTACTTCTTATATCAGTTTACAAGGTCTGCATGATTTTGAATAACTGTTCTCTTTCACACCCTTTGCGAAATTTTTCGTGAGTTAGTTGTTGCATAATTGAGCTATTTTTGTAACAGACTGTTAGTCAAGGTCCTCTACAATGAAAACAGTTATTTTGGACTGAAATATTTGACGCTAGTACCATATCCCGCTAATAATTTGTTTGCAACTAAATGTTGTAGATTTGAGTAAATAACAATATATATATATATATATATATATATATATATATATATATATATATACATATATATATATAGTATATATATATATATATATATATATATATATATATATATATATATCGGCTCTGGATTTATACTGTCGCACGTAAAATGAAATACTATGTCAATATGTCAACTATGTTTCTGTCTCTATTTCTCCCTTATGTCTCTGTCGCTTTCTCTGTCTGTGTGTCTGTCTCGCGTCCATTTGCAACATCGATTGCAAAAACAAATATACTAGGTTTGAATTGTAGACCACTCAAGCGTGTGCAGTTAGAATTTCTTTCCTATAACATAAAATGCAACACCTATTCTATTTCTTATAGTAACGAAATAATTTTGCCGTATTTGTCCATTACTTGTACATATTTCGCAATAAATAATTTACAAACTTACAGCCTCTCCTCGTTAAAATATGCCTCTAGCCCCTTTCCTAGTCTAATTCTCATCCTCCCGTTTAACTATTCTAAACACATCCGTCCCCTAAAAGAGCACGAAAACAAAACTTAAATAGTTTACTTTTCATCAACTGTCTACAATGAACATAATTACATTATGAGTTCCAGTCATTATTATGTCGTTATAATGACCCTAAGTTTTTTTTTTTATTATGTAACAAATGTTATTTCATCTAATAGTGATCGGATTTGTTTTAGAATTTTGTGTTTGGTTTTCTTCCATAACGTCATTCATGTTGATAGGAGTTAGATAGAAAGTGATGTTCTGGAGGACAACAAAGCGGACAAATGTGATATAAATATTTTTGAGACTACAATAAGATACTGTTGTCTAAAGCAGCTCTTGCTAAGGCTTCAACCAATATACCTTCTGTTATTGATAATAGTATTTCTAACTTTAAATGGCATGCCATAATCATGATATCATCATAAATTGGAAGTACCAGAGCTGATGACAAGTTTATGATAGCCACTGACTATCTAAGAAGCAACAATCTCGACATGCGTATTCAACCCTCTGAAACAGACTGTGTCATGCAGCAATCAGCTCCAGAAATAGTTCGAATTTTCTTTATATAGAACTGTATAATATATTCAGAATTCTACGATAAAAGAAATTTAGTGGAATAATCACTTGGTCTCAATAATGCAGCAAGGTGTGAGTAACGTTTGAAAATTCACAAATCTCCAATGATCTTGCAATAATGTGTGCATACGGCCATTCAATATATTCAATATAGCAGTCTTCTATATATTTAAAGCATCTGTAATACAAATGTGGAGGAATAATAATAATAATAATAATAATAATAATATTATTATTAGTAGTAGTAGTAGTAGTAGTAGTAGTAGTAGTAGTAGTATTATTGCAACTGGATAATTGTAATATCTTGGTACCATATAAATTCGAAGTTTAGCAAGGATATTGTTAAACCATAACACTAGCTACTTCTATCACAGAAATAAAAATATAAGCGGAGTGGCACGATCCTTCACCGCTGTAAGGCTTTCGTTTGCGTGCGCTGTAAGAGGTACTTGCATAGAAATATCTTCTTCGTATCTATTACTTATCTCTCAACTGGTCTTGCCATAAATTCCAGTGATAGTTATTTTTGAAACTTTTTATTTTGCGACCACACACACACACGCGCGCATATATAGGTACTAGATAACAAGATAATCAAATCAAATTAATTTCGGAACTAAGATATATATATATATATATATATATATATATATATATATATATATATATATATATATATATATCTTAGTTCCGAAATTAATTTGATTTGATTATCTTGTTATCTAGTACTTTGTAGAACAACATATTTACGTTTACTAGGAAGGTTTGGACCTCTCAAAGTTTCATATTTATAAAACTTGAATTGCAAGATATAGCCAACGTTGTAATGCTTGTCGATAAAATATTTCCATACACACATGCATGAACATAACATGTGATTTCAATCACAAACGTTTTTTTTGCTGTTGAAAAGCCATATAAGATTAATCTGAACTTTTTTCATCTATAGTGAACGAACTAACTGCAGAGAAGTTACAGAAAATGATTGAATAAAGGGTAAGTAATTTCATAATTGTCCACATATATAGAATGCAACCCTTTTATTATTACTCTCTCCCCTACAAGGCCTTTCCAGCAACAGCAAAAGAAAAGATAATTACCATTTCCTTTCTCTAAACTTTTTAAAAGGATTTTAAGAATACACCTTACACAGAGGGAAATTGATCTTTATTACATACTGATCTCCTTAGCTTTCTTTATTAGGCTCACTACAAAATAAGCTTACAGTCTAAATCACATATGGATGCGCACAAACTAAACCAGCATTCCTCGTAAACTTGAATTCGTTAACATTGTTTCTTCAGCAAAATGAACATAAAATTAAAATAAGTGGCATTCAGAATTCATGGCATATAATGTAACTCTTAAATGTCGATAAAAGCATTAGATTATGAGCTTTAGATTTCTCTTACAAGATTGAACTCCAAACCTCTTACCATCACGTATCTTTTTCGGTCTTAATATTGCTACGACTCTATGGTATTAAACTAAGCAACAGAAAATAGAGAAAACCAGCAAGGTTTGTAAATTTCAAAACATTGTTTATTTCCCTAGAATATAAAGTTAAAATTTAAAAAAACTTAGGGTATTGTGAATTAAATCCTAAATAGTCGGAAAAGTTCAATCACAAGTATGAATGTGTAGAATATTCTGAATGTCAGTGGTGTTCCGAATGAATTCCACTCTTGAATGTACGGATGTACGAATAGCCTGGATTGCTGCAATATAATGACAGTCTTTATCCCAAAGACATATTCCGGATTGTCCTTGAATGAATGCACAATAATCCCACAATAGTGATTTATTTAGATAAATAAATCCTTACAAATATTAACTGAAATGCAACTAAAACTGATTCCATTAGGACTGATATTAAGATATGGAACGAATAAACAAGAGTTATATTAAGAACTAAGACAGGCTATCAACTTGAGGGTCAGTTTTCCATCAAATTCATAAAAACCTAGAATATTCTTAATTTTTAAAAAGCATGTTTACCTCATAGTAGTAATGATCTTAAAATATAATCTACAACCACAGAGGAATAGCATCTATGTACTATGTTGTTTATAAAAAGACATTACACAGGAATGCCCAATTGCTATCCATAATTATGGACAATAGTCAATTACATAATACAAATTTAATATACATAATAATACCGACTTATGTATCTCTACATCTGTTCCAACTGATATTGTTTTAACGATATACAGATCATTTCGGATATACAAAACATCATTTCTACCTTCATCTTTCTTCCTGTCTGTGTCTGTCTATATGAACATATGCATGTAAGTATGGATATATGTAAATATGTATTTATATACGTTTGCACATACATTTACATCAATCAACCAGTCTATTTCTATTTATATGTTTATTCTAGTCCTTATTTCCATTCTTTAATCCATGAATACTCACATCGAATCCTATCTATAAGCTTTCCAAACCTACACTCCACTTTAGATCCTTCAAATATGTATGTATGTATGTATGTATGTAGGTAGGTAGGTAGGTAGGTAGGTAGGTAGGTAGGTAGGTAGGTGGGCAGGTAGGTAGGTATGTGTGTGTGTTATGACTCTTTAACAGAAAGAAGCAAACCCATTAAGTTTAGTAAAATCAACAAATAATTTAATTCTCTAAGTTACAGAGGGAACATTTAAGAAGAATTTACAGTATCATGAATTCCAACAAATCCTAAATGTTGTAGCAAGAGTCCAGAAATACAAAATGTTCCAAATGAACTAGAAGACTATTGAACTTGCTGATGTACCAATAATCCTGATATATCACAATTATATAATCCAAAATATTTTTGAACGAGTCCTCAAGAATCCCAAAACATTGTTTAGGCCGAAATGTCAATAAGCAAATTCTAATTCCAATAAATATTTTAAAAAAAATATTTCATCTCTAATGAAAACTGAACACAAAGAAAAAATTTCAAATATGCATACACATCTTTGCAACTCTTTGTAGTATGAACTCTGCCATACAAATTTCCCACTAATGGGCTGTGTTTAGTATAAAATAGAAACAAAACTGCAGTTTATTCTCCTTTTTAGCTATGAACAAATTCTTTTGAGGTCATTTAGTTCCCAAGCTATTTTGGTTATGTTTGCTAACTAGTATATTATATTATAAGTAAAAACCAATGGTAACGTCAGAGCATATAGAATTATCTTTAAAAGATATATCAGATAATCTAATAACCTTTACTTTCATACGCAGTTGTATGGTATAAAATTCTATATGTAAAAGCCAGCGAAGAGGAATTTTGCAATTAGCTTTGAATTAACTTTGAATATTAATTTCATTTTAAGCTAGTCAATATTTCAATATGTTCATAATACAGACTTTTCATAAGGATTACTTTCGAAGGTGCTATTCTTCAAAAAAGGTCTTAAATGTCTGTGTATGCAAGCGGTCGGTTTAAAACAAAATGGATCAACAACCCGTGGCTTATGAAGATACTACCTACCTACAAAATGAGACGGGAATAATTCAGCATAAGTGTAAGCGAAGGTAACGGTTGATATAATGATGATTTTTTTGCGATGACTGTGACAATTACAAATATAAAAATCACTTGACATTTTCATTGCCTTTACTTTCCTCGTAAAAATTGAGGTTATAGTAAAATGCATGTAGTAAATAAAATCAGATATAAAGAATTAAGGCTAGTTACGATGAAATAAATGTCATATATATATATATATATATATATATATATATATATATATATATATATATATATATATATATATATATATATGTGTGTGTGTGTGTGTGTGTGTGTGTGTGTGTGTGTGTGTGTGTTTCAATAATTGATATGATATAAGAAGATGACCGTGAATTGTGGTTGATGCAATTACCGAGGTGCAATCGAGTTTTCATAAGAGAAATGTGTCTGAAAACAAATCGAGTAAAACAAATTTTATGCAAATATATTACAATTTAATGAAATATTGTGTAAGTATCTATGAAAATGAATATTAAATAGACAGATATTCTGATTTGATACTTTCTTAATTTTACAGGCAAGACACTTTATCGTTAGAAGGTAACCACTGGCTTCCTATACAAACTAAAGAAATATGAAAGAATGTAAATGCTGGAACCTACTATCATTATCGTCATGAAATAACTTGCGACTGCTTCGTAATTATTCACTGAAGAGTTTAATTTGCACTTCTTCAAGGTGTGTGCAATTTTATTCCCTAGGTTTCGAGGAGAAGTATTAGAAAGAATTTAATGGTTATTTAACTCCGAAAGACCGGATATTTCTATAATGTGGGAATTGCGAGGTTCTCGACAGGCCTGGAAAATTCTAGTGTTATTTTCCATTGACTGAGATTCGGTAAAACAAAAACGTTTCGCTAATTGTTGCTACTGGGGGAATGAATGGAAGAAGCAAAATGGACTCTTATTTCTCGTTAAGCACAAGAGGACAACAGGTAAACTCGTGGGACCATGATAAAAGAAGTGTTTGAAAAACATTGTAATAACACTAAGGAATGATTTGAAACGTGATTTATAGTCTCCAATGTGTGATAAGCACCCATTTTGGCAGAAATGTTTATGTTTTTATGATATATAGTAGGCTCAGTTTCCCGAAGAGTTATCTTTATTTACACCCTTGGTTAAAGACATGTTCTTTATCTTCTTTTATCAGTCAGTATAAAGATGGATCTAAACGAGTCTGTTCTAAATAAGGAAATAAAACCCTCTCTTATGTCACGACATGGAAATATGTTACAGAAATTCTACTGAGTTTTGTAATGTACTCTTATTGGTATTATTTATGTCCGATAGATCTGTGTTGGCTCTTCCGTAAGGTCTACATAATGTAAGATGTATAGTAATTTAAACTTTTCTCAAATCACATAATAACTGCTCTACATTCCACTTATATTTCACATTGTTAGAAATGCCAGATGCATGAGGAGAATATTACTTAATGTATAACCTCACGAAGGTATGGACGAATTTAATGAGGCTTAGGGCCGAGACAATACCTAATTCTAGAGATAAATAAATGACCAATGCGTCGTATAAAAGAGGTCCGAGAGAAATAATAATCACCTTTTCATCAAGAAGTGTTTAGGTATTCAGTGATAATCCGTTTCCCCAGTATTACATAATGTCTGTATTATAATTAGCGTCTTCTTATTTTCAAATGTTTTATTTGTATGTTTAAATAAGTATTTACTGATAAGCGTTTCTTTTGTGTATCCATTAGTTCCCGAGTAATCATGGTGCAAGAATAATACTTATCAAAATATAGAATCAGTTGGCAAATAGTACATTTTTTTATAAATGCATCTCAGAGATACACACGGGAGATAATAATGTACGCAAGATTACTTAAATCATCTGTTAGTTTAGATACAGACATAGAAAGACATATGGAACATAAGTCCCTAAAGTTTTGGGAGAAGTGTTACAAGGAAATATAACGGTCATTTCACTTTGTGAGACCAAAAGTTCCTGAAAAATGGGATTGCAAGATTCTCAACATAATACTTGATTTCACTGGTTGACCTTTTGTGCAAAATAATCTGGTGTACATCCTTTTGATCTTTGTTAAATTTAAGGGCTTTTTATCAATTACTCGTATATAATACCATATTTATGTTTTCATTCTTTGAAATATTTCCACCTCGAATATGATGGTACATCGATCATTAAATAGTTGCAATAAATCATTATAAAAAACCAAAACATTTATATTCATTGATGACTGTTTTATCACGTTTCCCTTAAACCCAATTATTATCGTGCGCAAAAGAGTAGTTATTATCAAAACCTATTCCTTTCTTGCACATTTGTCTTAAGTGTTTCCTCCTAGTAACTATTCATGACATTCAGAGGCTTTCTCAACGTATTCAGTGCTTAGTATTCTGCGTTTAAGTCTTATTATTCTTTTTCAACCTTTCTAGGTTTATGAACACAATCATATCAAAATTTGAAACTCAATAGTCAATATTTCCCAAGTCGTTGAATTATAAGATCTATTAATAATAAGAATATATTGGTCAAAATATATGTAAAAACCAAACAAACTAAAACATTCCACCTCAACTTAATGAACGATGATAGGGTCTGCAGTGCAACAGCTTATTTAGCACCAACCAAGCCAGTGAAGTCATGTACTCTGTGTAAACTGACGTTAAAATGCATCATATTCTGAAAAATGGTTATTTTCTTTCCAGCACTGCGTATCAACCTCATCTGGGTATGACATGAGTTGTTTCAATATCATTTTTCATTACAATATTTATCTAATAAGTTTCCATGTTTGTTATTTCAACTGAATCATCACTTGTTTATGTTCATGGTTTCCATGTAAATTTTCTTAACATCCTTTGTGCACATGAGACTTGCGTCTTGAATTTAAAAATACTTCATTTTACTGTAGCTTAAATCCTGTTGAGAAGCGTTCTTAGAAAACGTACAGATTATTACAGTGTGCTACCGTTTTCTTTTGCTATTTCATAAATCTTCAGTCCTGTTGTTATTCAGAAAGTGAAAAGGATCTGTCTCAGTTTAATATAACGCAATGCTTAATTTTCAGCCTTTACGTTGATTCGTCTCCTGTGGCCCTTGCTTAGCTTCATGCACCCAACTGTACCATATTTTGACCTTTAGATCATCAGTATTTTCCAGGTCTGTACAGCAATGTTTTGTGCAACAAGAAGAACATATGGGTTACTGCACAGTATGTGCTTCGAAAATATTCAAGATTAACAAATGAATGATAAATATAAACTATATTTATCTGCAAATTACCTCAAAAATAGAAGAGAAGTAGAACTCCTGAGATATTGCACTAGACGTGATCGAGTGGAATCTTGTAATCCAATACAACAATGATAAGTTTCATCATATTTGATAGATGCTTTCTTTATGTTCTTATGTACAGTGTCTTCCTCGTGTGCATATAGAACGGATGCTTTCCGTCTCTTTCGTTGTCAACGTCCTGTGATTGAATTTAAAAATCATAGACAATTTTGCATACAATTGTTTGAACGAACGGACAATTTATCGCATGTGACAATCTGATTCTACATGCTGTATCTGCATTGTATGATTGGGTTTTTCACACCTTTCTTTTTATTATCACTTGCAAAGTTCGTGTTGTCCCAAAACTGATCTTGGATATTATCCTTCTAAAGCGACTCCTACCTCAGAATTTCTAAATCCTTCAATTCACGCCACGAAATTAGTAATATTTCAGATAAAGAAACTTTTAGAAACGAAATCCATCTTCTTAAACTAAGTTGTATTGTTCCAATATGCTCCATCAACCAAGATGCTCACGATTCCATTGAAATTTATTTTGTAATTTCACAGCTTGACCATCTCCTCTCTATCATAAAATATCAGGCCATATCGTCTGCATTTTGGATTTAGTTTTCAAACTCTTTTGATCTGGTAAGAGCGTTTAGCATATATTTATTTCTAGCAACATTTTCTGTAACTTCATCGGCAAATAGCATAACTGTTGTAATTTGAATGCGAATATCTAGATATTTAATCGTGTCAAAGATGATCAAAATTTTGCTATAGTGTGTCAAATTATTTACTTATACAGTTTTAAGATTGCAATACAATTCTCACAAAACTCATCGCAATGATTGCCTCCGAAATTATCATAATATTATTCCTCATTATGATCTCTTTATATACATTTAGTCTTGATAACTGTTGAACATTCAGTTAAACACTGAATATAGGTAGAGTTTCTACAACCACGTTCAGTCTAAAGATTTCCTTTAACCGTTGTTTGCGCTTTTCCATTCGCGTTTATTATTTTGCACGTCGTCTCATGTTCCTGTTGTATATTCTATACAAATATGATAAGTGAGATCTTAAACAATGTCGACATTTGGCATGATATTGAACATTCAGGCATACTGTCAAATTTAATGACATTTTCACTGTGATAACTACGATGCACAAGATTCCCTTAAGGTTCGGAAATTTACTTAATAAATCTGCCTAAACTTTTGTGTTCAATGAGTTCTGACCAGTTCCAGCTCGATATTGTTTTTAATCTACTATTGTGTTACAAGGATTTGCATTTTCAGATGAGGTGTTATCTTCTTTCTTTGTACAATCTTACTGTTCAAACAATAGCTCTTTCTTAAGTAGTGGAATAATAATTGTTACATTTCATCAAAGCATTAGCTCTTATAGTTTCTTTTCTTTCGAACGAGTTTCCACCCAAGTTATGTATCATTAACCACGATGCGCACGATTCCATTGATGTTTGTGGTTTCATAAAAGCAGACTGGCTTTTACTCCCCTTCATCGCTTTTACCTAAGATTTCTCCTGTCGTATTTAGAGCATCGAAAAGCCCTGTCTCTGTTTATTATAACATAATCGTTAATTTTCAGCCTTTACGCTCATCCCCCATCCTGCTTTCTACGTGTATTTGATGCACCCAATTGTACCAAATTTTGACATTTAAATAATTAACATTTCCAGAGTCCTTGTAACAAACGTTTCAAGCAACAGGAAGAAAATGGGGGCTACTGTACAATATCAACAATAATTCAAGACTAACAAACAGATAAAAGATATGTACTACATTATTTCGAAATTACCTGAATAAAATAGAAGAGAATTTGAGGTGCAAAGGAGGTTGCACTAAACGTGAACAACAGGAATATTATATTCCCATTCAACGATCCTAAGTAACATAATATTGTCACGATTGCATATTTTTATCATTCCCATGCAGAACATTTTTGTCTTGTACACATGGAATAGACTATTTCTGTCCCTTTCCTACTCGACGTTTTCAAATCTAATCCTTTTCCGATACCAAAAATGCTACATTTCATCATATTCGCACAGATGGTTTCTTCCGTCGCATGTACAGCATCCTTCTCGTGTGCATGTAGAACGGACTGGTTCCATCTCTTCCTTAGACAACATTTTGTGACTGAATTTAAAAATTAATCGTAGCACTTTTGATATAATTTTAAAACGATATGTGGTCTATATATCATTAACCACGATGCGCACGATTTCATTGAGGTTTGTGATTTCATAAAAGAAACGCAATTTTTGTCTTTCTTTTCTTCGCTATTTCGTAAATGTTCTGCTGTTGCATATTCAGAACGTTAATAGTCTCTGCCTGCATTTACTCTAAAATAATAGTTAATTTTCTTTCCTACTTTTACATTCATTCCCGTCCTGCAGTCTTCACCGATCTTCATGCACCCAACCGTTCGAAATTTTGAAATTTATATAATCAATACTTGCCGTGTCTATGAAAGAAACGTTCGTCCAACAAGATGAAATTGAGGTCACTGCGCAATATGTGTTTGTAAAAGAAATTCATGATTAGCACACGAATAATTATAACTATATTACCATACAAAATTACCTAAAATGTATAGTGAAGAAGTAGAATTGATGAATTAGTTGAATCTTTTACTGCTATACAACGAAGCTAAACTTCATCATATTCTGAAACATATTCGTTTCCCTTCCATGGGAGGCTTCTTTCTCGTGTACATATAGAATGGATTGATTCTGTCCCTTGACTATTCTACTTTGTATGATTGCATTTAACAATCAATTATAACGTTCGTCATATAATTTAGAGCGATTAGAAAACATGTCGCATGTGACAATCTGATTCTACACTGCTGTGTCTGCACTATACGAGCGTAGCTCCTTTCCTGTTAAAGTGACTATTTGGTCATAATGTATTGATCATAATGTACTGATCCTTAAAAGCATGCCTCCAAATTGGTCATGTTTCAGTTGAAGAAGACATTCCGTGTCTTGAACTGCTTTACACTGCCCTAATATACCCCATTTACCATGATGCTCATGATTCCATTGAAATTTGTCATTTTACAACTTGACCATCTCCCCTACAATGTCCGACCACATCGTCTGTATTTTGTATTCAATTTTCCATATCTCTTGATCTGATAGTAGAATTAACAGTCTAGTTTGGTTTTAAGAACCATTTCTGCATCTTCTTCGTCCAATGGCCTAATTGTATGCGAATATTTTGATCTTTAATCGTGTCCAGGATGATCAATTTTTGTTACACTGTGTCAAGTTATTTCTTTCCAGTGTTTCAGGTTTTCGAAATAATTCTCACAAATCTGATCATATTTCATCACATTCACACAGATGGGTTTTTTCCCTCTCATGTACAGCCTCCTTCTCGTGTGCATGGAGAACGGATTGGTTAATTACCTTTCCTAGACAACGTTTTGTGATTGAATTTAAAAATCAGTTGTATCACCTTTCATATGACTTTCAAAGGACATGTGGAAGATGTATCATTAACCACGATGCGCACGATTCCATTGAGGTTTGTGATTTCGTAAAAGAAAAGTAGTTGTTGTCTTTCTTTACTTCGCTATTTCGTAAGCGTTCTCCTGTTGCATATTTAGAACGATAATAGGCTCTGTCTCCGTTTACTATAATGTAATAGTTAATTTTCCACTTTTACCTTCATTCCCCTCTTGCAGCCTTTGGTGATCTTCATGCACCCAATCATAAGAAATTTTGCAAGTTATATAATCAGTATTTTCACAGTCTATTATGAAAGAATGTTTCGTCCAACAAGATGAAAAAAGAGCTACTGCACAATATATGTTTCTTAAAACAATCTTGACTAACAAATAAACGATCGGAACTATATTACCTTGGAAATTACTTCAAAAATATAGAAAAGAAGTGAATTGATGAACTAGTTGAATTTTTACTGGTATACAACGGCCTAGATATCATCATATTTTATATTATGTCAGATGTTCCTTTTTCCCTTCGATATCTGGCGTGCTTCTCTTGTGCATATAGAATAGATTATTTCTGTTCCTTGTCTAGTCTACTTTATATGATTGCACTGAAAAATCAATCGTAACGTTCTTCATATAATTTTAGACCGATTAGCAAATATGTCGCATGTGACAATCTGATTCTACATTGCTGCATCTGCATTGTATTGTCTTATCTCCTTTCTTGCTAAAGCGACTCCTCGGTCATAATTTATTGATCCTTCAAATAAATGTCCCTGAATTAGTCCGATTTCAGTTGAACAAGAAATACCGTGCGTTAAACTGGATTACACAGTCCTAATAGACTCTATTTAGCATGATGCTCATGATTCCATTGAAATGTGTCATTTTACAACTCGACCATCTCCCCTCTATCCTACAATGTCCGACCAAATCGTCTGTATTTTGTATTCAGTTTTCCATGTCTCTTGATTTGATATGAGAGTTAAGCAAATAGTTTGGTTCTAACAATATTTTCTGCATCTTCTTCGGCAAATAGCCTATCTGTTGTAATTGCATGCGAATATTTTGATATTTAATGATGTCCAGGATGATTACATTTTGTTTCACTGCTTTAAATTATTTCCTTTCTGTCTTTCAACTTTTTAAAAGAGTTTTCACATAACTCATCGCTGTGATTGGCTCCCAAATTGCAATACAATTATTCGTCATTATGATCACTTAGTAAATATTTTGGCTTGATAACTGTTGAACATCCCGTTAAACGTTGACTATTAGTAGAGTTTCTTTAACCTAGTTTTGTTACACTGTGTCAAAATAGTTCCTTGTAGTGTTTCAAATTTTCAAAATAATTCTCACAAAACTAATCACATTTTCTCCCAAATTACGATAAAATGATTCGTCATTATGATAACTTTGTAAATATTAAGTCTTGATAACTATTGAACATCCCGTTAATCACTGACTATTTGTAGTGTTTTTTCAGCCAAGCTCAATCATCTCGAAGTTTTCCTTTAACCGTTCTTCACTCAATGTCATTCACGTTTATGATTTTACACATCGTCTCATGTTCCTGCTGTATGTTCTATACAAACTTGATAGGTTAGGTCTTTAACAATATCTCTATTCGGCAAAGTAATTAACATTAAGGCATCTTCTTAACGTGGAATTACATCCATTCAGATCTTAAGTATTAACCACGATGCACAAGACTCCCTCTAGGTTTGGAATTATATTTACTAAATCTTCCTACACTGTATTTTTCTCAATGAGTTCTAAAGAGCTGCAACGTGTATTTTCTTCCATTAACTGTTCTGTTACAAGTATTGGATTTTTCTTATCACATGTCGTCTTCTTTGTTTGAGTAATGTTTAGTTCAAAGAATAACTCTTTTTAAAATAGAGCAAGATAAATGTTACATTTGATCAAAGGGTTAGTTCTTATAATCACTGTTGATTCACGTACGTTCCTGCCAATATACGTATCATGAACCACTATGCGTACGATTCCATTGAGGTTTGTGACTTCAAAGAATAAAAGTCGTTTTTGTCTTTCTTTTCTTTGCTATATCTTAAGTGTTCACTATTCTTGCATATTCAGAACGTGAAAAGGATCTGTCTCTATTTACTATAACGCAATGCTTAATATACCGCCTTTACGTTGATTCGTCTCCTGTGGCCCTTGCTTAGCTTCATGCACCCAACTGTACCATATTTTGACCTTTAGATCATCAGTATTTTCCAGGTCTGTACAGCAATGTTTCGTGCAACAGGAAGAACATATGGGTTACTGCACAATATGTGCTTCGAAAATATTCAAGATTAACAAATGAATGATAAATATAAACTATATTTATCTGCAAATTACCTCAAAAATAGAAGAGAAGTAGAACTCCTGAGATATTGCACTAGACGTGATCGAGTGGAATCTTACAATCCGATACAACGATGCTAAGTTTCATCATATTTGATAGATGCTTTCTTTATGTTCTTATGTACAGTGTCTTCCTCGTGTGCATATAGAACGGATGCTTTTCGTCCCGTTCGTTGTCAACGTCCTGTGATTGAATTTAAAAATCAGAGAAAATTTTGCATACAATTGTTTGAACGAACGGACAATTTATCGCATGTGACAATCTGATTCTACATGCTGTATCTGCATTGTATGATTGAGTTTTTCACACTTTCTTTTTTATTATCACTTGCAAAGTTCGTGTTGTCCCAAAACCGATCTCAGCTCTTTTCCTCCTCTAGCGACTCTTTGGTTAGCATTTCTAAATCCTTCAATTCATGCCACGAAATGAATCCTATTTCAGAGAAAGAAACGTTTCCAAAAGAAATCCAGCTTCTTAACCTATGTTGTGCTGTTTCAATATGCTCCATCAACCAAGATGCTCACGATTCCATTGAAAATTTGTAATTTCACAGCTTGACCATCTCCTCTCTATCATAAAATATCAGGCCATATAGTCTGTATTTTGGATTTAGTTTTCAATCTCTTTTAATCTGGTAAGAGATTTAGGCATTATTTTTTTTCTAGTAACATTTTCTGTAACTCCCTCGGCAAATAGCATAACTGTTGTAATTTGAATGCGAATATCTAGATATTTGATCGTGTCTAAGATGATCAAAATTTTGCTATAGTGTGTCAAATTATTTACTTATACAGTTTTAAGTTTTCAATACATTTCTCACAAAACTCATCGCAATGATTGCCTCCGAAATTATCATAATATTATTCCTCATTATGATCTCTTTATATACATTTAGTCTTGATAACTGTTGAACATTCAGTTAAACACTGAATATAGGTAGAGTTTCTACAACCACGTTCAGTCTAAAGATTTCCTTTAACCGTTGTTTGCGCTTTTCCATTCGCGTTTATTATTTTACACGTCGACTCATGTTCCTGTTGTATATTCTATACAAATATGATAAGTGAGATCTTAAACAATGTCGACATTTGGCATGATATTGAACATTCAGGCATATTGTTTAACTTAATGACATTTTTACTGTGTTCTAGTGATAACAACGATGCACAAGATTCCCTTAAGGTTCGGAAATTTACTTAATAAATCTGCCTAAACTTTTGTGTTCAATGAGTTCTGACCAGTTCCAGCTCGATATTGTTTTTAATCTACTATTGTGTTACAAGGATTTGCATTTTCAGATGAGGTGTTATCTTCTTTCTTTGTACAATCTTACTGTTCAAACAATAGCTCTTTCTTAAGTAGTGGAATAATAATTGTTACATTTCATCAAAGCATTAGCTCTTATAGTTTCTTTTCTTTCGAACGAGTTTCCACCCAAGTTATGTATCATTAACCACGATGCGCACGATTCCATTGATGTTTGTGGTTTCATAAAAGCAGACTGGCTTTTACTCCCCTTCATCGCTTTTACCTAAGATTTCTCCTGTCGTATTTAGAGCATCGAAAGGCCCTGTCTCTGTTTATTATAACATAATCGTTAATTTTCAACCTTTACGCTCATTCCCCATCCTGCTTTCTACGTATATTTGATGCACCCAATTGTACCAAATTTTGACATTTAAAAAATTAACATTTCCAGAGTCCTTGTCACAAACGTATCATGCAACAGGAAGAAAATTGGGGCTACTGTACAATATCAATAATAATTCAAGACTATCAAACGGATAAGAGATAAGTACTACATTATTTTTGACATTACCTGAAGAGAATAAAAGAGAATTTGAGCTACAACGAAAGTTGCACTAAACGTGAACAACAGGAATATTATATTCCCATTCAACGATCATAAATTACATAATATTGTCACGAATGCATATTTTTACCATTCCCATACAGAACATTCTTCTCTTGTACATAGAGAATAGACTATTTATGTCCTTTTCCTACTCGACGTTTTCAAATCTAATCTTTTTCCGATACAAAAAATGCTAAATTTCATCATATTCGCACAGATGGTTTTTTGCGTCGCATGTACAGCATCCTTCTCGTGTGCATGTAGAACGGATTGGTTCAATCTCTTGCTTAGACAACATTTTGTGACTGAATTTAAAAATTAATCGTAGCACTTTTGATATAATTTTAAAACGATATGTGGTCTATGTATCATTAACCACGATGCGCACGATTTCATTGAGGTTTGTGATTTCATAAAAGAAATGCAACTTTTGTCTTTCTTTTCTTCGCTATTTCGTAAATGTTCTGCTGTTGCATATTCAGAACGTTAACAGCCTCTGTCTCCGTTTACTATAACATAATAGTTAATTTTCTTTTCTACTTTTACATTCATTCCCGTCCTGCAGTCTTCACCGATCTTCATGCACCCAACCGTTCGAAATTTTGAAATTTATATAATCAATACTTGCCGTGTCTATGAAAGAAACGTTCGTCCAACAAGATGAAATTGGGGTTACTGCGCAATATGTGTTTGTAAAAGAAATTCATGATTAGCACACGAATAATTATAACTATATTACCATACAAAATTACCTAAAATGTATAGTGAAGAAGTAGAATTGATGAATTAGTTGAATCTTTTACTGCTATACAACGAAGCTAAACTTCATCATATTCTGAAACATATTCGTTTCCCTTCCATGGGAGGCTTCTTTCTCGTGTACATATAGAATGGATTGATTCTGTCCCTTGACTATTCTACTTTGTATGATTGCATTTAACAATCAATTATAACGTTCGTCATATAATTTAGAGCGATTAGAAAACATGTCGCATGTGACAATCTGATTCTACACTGCTGTGTCTGCACTATACGAGCGTAGCTCCTTTCCTGTTAAAGTGACTATTTGGTCATAATGTATTGATCATAATGTACTGATCCTTAAAAGCATGCCTCCAAATTGGTCATGTTTCAGTTGAAGAAGACATTCCGTGTCTTGAACTGCTTTACACTGCCCTAATATACCCCATTTACCATGATGCTCATGATTCCATTGAAATTTGTCATTTTACAACTTGACCATCTCCCCTACAATGTCCGACCACATCGTCTGTATTTTGTATTCAATTTTCCATATCTCTTGATCTGATAGTAGAATTAACAGTCTAGTTTGGTTTTAAGAACCATTTCTGCATCTTCTTCGTCCAATGGCCTAATTGTATGCGAATATTTTGATCTTTAATCGTGTCCAGGATGATCAATTTTTGTTACACTGTGTCAAATTATTTCTTTCCAGTGTTTCAGGTTTTCGAAATAATTCTCACAAATCTGATCATATTTCATCACATTCACACAGATGGGTTTTTTTCCCTCTCATGTACAGCCTCCTTCTCGTGTGCATGGAGAACGGATTGGTTAATTACCTTTCCTAGACAACGTTTTGTGATTGAATTTAAAAATCAGTTGTATCACCTTTCATATGACTTTCAAAGGACATGTGGAAGATGTATCATTAACCACGATGCGCACGATTCCATTGAGGTTTGTGATTTCGTAAAAGAAAAGTAGTTGTTGTCTTTCTTTTCTTCGCTATTTCGTAAGCGTTCTCCTGTTGCATATTTAGAACGATAATAGGCTCTGTCTCCGTTTACTATAACGTAATAGTTAATTTTCCACTTTTACCTTCATTCCCCTCTTGCAGCCTTTGGTGATCTTCATGCACCCAATCATAAGAAATTTTGCAAGTTATATAATCAGTATTTTCACAGTCTATGAAAGAATGTTTCGTCCAACAAGATGAAATAAGGGCTACTGCACAATATATGTTTCTAAAAACAATCTTGACTAACAAATAAACGATCGGAACTATATTACCTTGGAAATTACTTCAAAAATATAGAAAAGAAGTGAATTGATGAACTAGTTGAATTTTTACTGGTATACAACGGCCCTAAATATCATCATATTTTATATTATGTCAGATGTTCCTTTTTCCCTTCGATATCTGGCGTGCTTCTCTTGTGCATATAGAATGGATTATTTCTGTTCCTTGTCTAGTCTACTTTATATGATTGCACTGAAAAATCAATCGTAACGTTCTTCATATAATTTTAGACCGATTAGCAAATATGTCGCATGTGACAATCTGATTCTACATTGCTGCATCTGCATTGTATTGTCTTATCTCCTTTCTTGCTAAAGCGACTCCTCGGTCATAATTTATTGATCCTTCAAATAAATGTCCCTGAATTAGTCCGATTTCAGTTGAACAAGAAATACCGTGCGTTAAACTGGATTACACAGTCCTAATAGACTCTATTTAGCATGATGCTCATGATTCCATTGAAATGTGTCATTTTACAACTCGACCATCTCCCCTCTATCCTACAATGTCCGACCAAATCGTCTGTATTTTGTATTCAGTTTTCCATGTCTCTTGATTTGATATGAGAGTTAAGCAAATAGTTTGGTTCTAACAATATTTTCTGCATCTTCTTCGGCAAATAGCCTATCTGTTGTAATTGCATGCGAATATTTTGATATTTAATGATGTCCAGGATGATTACATTTTGTTTCACTGCTTTAAATTATTTCCTTTCTGTCTTTCAACTTTTTAAAGAGTTTTCACATAACTCATCGCTGTGATTGGCTCCCAAATTGCAATACAATTATTCGTCATTATGATCACTTAGTAAATATTTTGGCTTGATAACTGTTGAACATCCCGTTAAACGTTGACTATTAGTAGGGTTTCTTTAACCTAGTTTTGTTACACTGTGTCAAAATAGTTCCTTGTAGTGTTTCAAATTTTCAAAATAATTCTCACAAAACTGATCACATTTTCTCCCAAATTACGATAAAATGATTCGTCATTATGATAACTTTGTAAATATTAAGTCTTGATAACTATTGAACATCCCGTTAATCACTGACTATTTGTAATGTTTTTTCAGCCAAGCTCAATCATCTCGAAGTTTTCCTTTAACCGTTCTTCACTCAATGTCATTCACGTTTATGATTTTACACATCGTCTCATGTTCCTGCTGTATGTTCTATACAAACTTGATAGGTTAGGTCTTTAACAATATCTCTATTCGGCAAAGTAATTAACATTAAGGCATCTTCTTAACGTGGAATTACATCCATTCAGATCTTAAGTATTAACCACGATGCACAAGACTCCCTCTAGGTTTGGAATTATATTTACTAAATCTTCCTACACTGTATTTTTCTCAATGAGTTCTAAAGAGCTGCAACGTGTATTTTCTTCCATTAACTGTTCTGTTACAAGTATTGGATTTTTCTTATCACATGTCGTCTTCTTTGTTTGAGTAATGTTTAGTTCAAAGAATAACTCTTTTTAAAATAGAGCAAGATAAATGTTACATTTGATCAAAGGGTTAGTTCTTATAATCACTGTTGATTCACGTACGTTCCTGCCAATATACGTATCATGAACCACTATGCGTACGATTCCATTGAGGTTTGTGACTTCAAAGAATAAAAGTCGTTTTTGTCTTTCTTTTCTTTGCTATATCTTAAGTGTTCACTATTCTTGCATATTCAGAACGTGAAAAGGATCTGTCTCTATTTACTATAACGCAATGCTTAATATACCGCCTTTACGTTGATTCGTCTCCTGTGGCCCTTGCTTAGCTTCATGCACCCAACTGTACCATATTTTGACCTTTAGATCATCAGTATTTTCCAGGTCTGTACAGCAATGTTTCGTGCAACAGGAAGAACATATGGGTTACTGCACAATATGTGCTTCGAAAATATTCAAGATTAACAAATGAATGATAAATATAAACTATATTTATCTGCAAATTACCTCAAAAATAGAAGAGAAGTAGAACTCCTGAGATATTGCACTAGACGTGATCGAGTGGAATCTTACAATCCGATACAACGATGCTAAGATTCATCATATTTGATAGATGCTTTCTTTATGTTCTTATGTACAGTGTCTTCCTCGTGTGCATATAGAACGGATGCTTTTCGTCCCGTTCGTTGTCAACGTCCTGTGATTGAATTTAAAAATCAGAGAAAATTTTGCATACAATTGTTTGAACGAACGGACAATTTATCGCATGTGACAATCTGATTCTACATGCTGTATCTGCATTGTATGATTGAGTTTTTCACACTTTCTTTTTTATTATCACTTACAAAGTTCGTGTTGTCCCAAAACCGATCTCAGCTCTTTTCCTCCTCTAGCGACTCTTTGGTTAGCATTTCTAAATCCTTCAATTCATGCCACGAAATGAATCCTATTTCAGATAAAGAAACGTTTCCAAAAGAAATCCAGCTTCTTAACCTATGTTGTGCTGTTTCAATATGCTCCATCAACCAAGATGCTCACGTTTCCATTGAAAATTTGTAATTTCACAGCTTGACCATCTCCTCTCTATCATAAAATATCAGGCCATATAGTCTGTATTTTGGATTTAGTTTTCAATCTCTTTTAATCTGGTAAGAGATTTAGGCATTATTTTTTTTCTAGTAACATTTTCTGTAACTCCCTCGGCAAATAGCATAACTGTTGTAATTTGAATGCGAATATCTAGATATTTGATCGTGTCTAAGATGATCAAAATTTTGCTATAGTGTGTCAAATTATTTACTTATACAGTTTTAAGTTTTCAATACATTTCTCACAAAACTCATCGCAATGATTGCCTCCGAAATTATCATAATATTATTCCTCATTATGATCTCTTTATATACATTTAGTCTTGATAACTGTTGAACATTCAGTTAAACACTGAATATAGGTAGAGTTTCTACAACCACGTTCAGTCTAAAGATTTCCTTTAACCGTTGTTTGCGCTTTTCCATTCGCGTTTATTATTTTACACGTCGACTCATGTTTCTGTTGTATATTCTATACAAATATGATAAGTGAGATCTTAAACAATGTCGACATTTGGCATGATATTGAACATTCAGGCATATTGTTTAACTTAATGACATTTTTACTGTGTTCTAGTGATAACAACGATGCACAAGATTCCCTTAAGGTTCGGAAATTTACTTAATAAATCTGCCTAAACTTTTGTGTTCAATGAGTTCTGACCAGTTCCAGCTCGATATTGTTTTTAATCTACTATTGTGTTACAAGGATTTGCATTTTCAGATGAGGTGTTATCTTCTTTCTTTGTACAATCTTACTGTTCAAACAATAGCTCTTTCTTAAGTAGTGGAATAATAATTGTTACATTTCATCAAAGCATTAGCTCTTATAGTTTCTTTTCTTTCGAACGAGTTTCCACCCAAGTTATGTATCATTAACCACGATGCGCACGATTCCATTGATGTTTGTGGTTTCATAAAAGCAGACTGGCTTTTACTCCCCTTCATCGCTTTTACCTAAGATTTCTCCTGTCGTATTTAGAGCATCGAAAGGCCCTGTCTCTGTTTATTATAACATAATCGTTAATTTTCAGCCTTTACGCTCATCCCCCATCCTGCTTTCTACGTGTATTTGATGCACCCAATTGTACCAAATTTTGACATTTAAATAATTAACATTTCCAGAGTCCTTGTAACAAACGTTTCAAGCAACAGGAAGAAAATGGGGGCTACTGTACAATATCAACAATAATTCAAGACTAACAAACAGATAAAAGATATGTACTACATTATTTTCGAAATTACCTGAATAAAATAGAAGAGAATTTGAGGTGCAAAGGAGGTTGCACTAAACGTGAACAACAGGAATATTATATTCCCATTCAACGATCCTAAGTAACATAATATTGTCACGATTGCATATTTTTATCATTCCCATGCAGAACATTTTTGTCTTGTACACATGGAATAGACTATTTCTGTCCCTTTCCTACTCGACGTTTTCAAATCTAATCCTTTTCCGATACCAAAAATGCTACATTTCATCATATTCGCACAGATGGTTTCTTCCGTCGCATGTACAGCATCCTTCTCGTGTGCATGTAGAACGGACTGGTTCCATCTCTTCCTTAGACAACATTTTGTGACTGAATTTAAAAATTAATCGTAGCACTTTTGATATAATTTTAAAACGATATGTGGTCTATATATCATTAACCACGATGCGCACGATTTCATTGAGGTTTGTGATTTCATAAAAGAAACGCAATTTTTGTCTTTCTTTTCTTCGCTATTTCGTAAATGTTCTGCTGTTGCATATTCAGAACGTTAATAGGCTGCTTTTACATTCATTCCCGTCCTGCAGTCTTCACCGATCTTCATGCACCCAACCGTTCGAAATTTTGAAATTTATATAATCAATACTTGCCGTGTCTATGAAAGAAACGTTCGTCCAACAAGATGAAATTGAGGTCACTGCGCAATATGTGTTTGTAAAAGAAATTCATGATTAGCACACGAATAATTATAACTATATTACCATACAAAATTACCTAAAATGTATAGTGAAGAAGTAGAATTGATGAATTAGTTGAATCTTTTACTGCTATACAACGAAGCTAAACTTCATCATATTCTGAAACATATTCGTTTCCCTTCCATGGGAGGCTTCTTTCTCGTGTACATATAGAATGGATTGATTCTGTCCCTTGACTATTCTACTTTGTATGATTGCATTTAACAATCAATTATAACGTTCGTCATATAATTTAGAGCGATTAGAAAACATGTCGCATGTGACAATCTGATTCTACACTGCTGTGTCTGCACTATACGAGCGTAGCTCCTTTCCTGTTAAAGTGACTATTTGGTCATAATGTATTGATCATAATGTACTGATCCTTAAAAGCATGCCTCCAAATTGGTCATGTTTCAGTTGAAGAAGACATTCCGTGTCTTGAACTGCTTTACACTGCCCTAATATACCCCATTTACCATGATGCTCATGATTCCATTGAAATTTGTCATTTTACAACTTGACCATCTCCCCTACAATGTCCGACCACATCGTCTGTATTTTGTATTCAATTTTCCATATCTCTTGATCTGATAGTAGAATTAACAGTCTAGTTTGGTTTTAAGAACCATTTCTGCATCTTCTTCGTCCAATGGCCTAATTGTATGCGAATATTTTGATCTTTAATCGTGTCCAGGATGATCAATTTTTGTTACACTGTGTCAAGTTATTTCTTTCCAGTGTTTCAGGTTTTCGAAATAATTCTCACAAATCTGATCATATTTCATCACATTCACACAGATGGGTTTTTTCCCTCTCATGTACAGCCTCCTTCTCGTGTGCATGGAGAACGGATTGGTTAATTACCTTTCCTAGACAACGTTTTGTGATTGAATTTAAAAATCAGTTGTATCACCTTTCATATGACTTTCAAAGGACATGTGGAAGATGTATCATTAACCACGATGCGCACGATTCCATTGAGGTTTGTGATTTCGTAAAAGAAAAGTAGTTGTTGTCTTTCTTTACTTCGCTATTTCGTAAGCGTTCTCCTGTTGCATATTTAGAACGATAATAGGCTCTGTCTCCGTTTACTATAATGTAATAGTTAATTTTCCACTTTTACCTTCATTCCCCTCTTGCAGCCTTTGGTGATCTTCATGCACCCAATCATAAGAAATTTTGCAAGTTATATAATCAGTATTTTCACAGCCTATTATGAAAGAATGTTTCGTCCAACAAGATGAAAAAAGAGCTACTGCACAATATATGTTTCTTAAAACAATCTTGACTAACAAATAAACGATCGGAACTATATTACCTTGGAAATTACTTCAAAAATATAGAAAAGAAGTGAATTGATGAACTAGTTGAATTTTTACTGGTATACAACGGCCTAGATATCATCATATTTTATATTATGTCAGATGTTCCTTTTTCCCTTCGATATCTGGCGTGCTTCTCTTGTGCATATAGAATAGATTATTTCTGTTCCTTGTCTAGTCTACTTTATATGATTGCACTGAAAAATCAATCGTAACGTTCTTCATATAATTTTAGACCGATTAGCAAATATGTCGCATGTGACAATCTGATTCTACATTGCTGCATCTGCATTGTATTGTCTTATCTCCTTTCTTGCTAAAGCGACTCCTCGGTCATAATTTATTGATCCTTCAAATAAATGTCCCTGAATTAGTCCGATTTCAGTTGAACAAGAAATACCGTGCGTTAAACTGGATTACACAGTCCTAATAGACTCTATTTAGCATGATGCTCATGATTCCATTGAAATGTGTCATTTTACAACTCGACCATCTCCCCTCTATCCTACAATGTCCGACCAAATCGTCTGTATTTTGTATTCAGTTTTCCATGTCTCTTGATTTGATATGAGAGTTAAGCAAATAGTTTGGTTCTAACAATATTTTCTGCATCTTCTTCGGCAAATAGCCTATCTGTTGTAATTGCATGCGAATATTTTGATATTTAATGATGTCCAGGATGATTACATTTTGTTTCACTGCTTTAAATTATTTCCTTTCTGTCTTTCAACTTTTTAAAAGAGTTTTCACATAACTCATCGCTGTGATTGGCTCCCAAATTGCAATACAATTATTCGTCATTATGATCACTTAGTAAATATTTTGGCTTGATAACTGTTGAACATCCCGTTAAACGTTGACTATTAGTAGAGTTTCTTTAACCTAGTTTTGTTACACTGTGTCAAAATAGTTCCTTGTAGTGTTTCAAATTTTCAAAATAATTCTCACAAAACTAATCACATTTTCTCCCAAATTACGATAAAATGATTCGTCATTATGATAACTTTGTAAATATTAAGTCTTGATAACTATTGAACATCCCGTTAATCACTGACTATTTGTAGTGTTTTTTCAGCCAAGCTCAATCATCTCGAAGTTTTCCTTTAACCGTTCTTCACTCAATGTCATTCACGTTTATGATTTTACACATCGTCTCATGTTCCTGCTGTATGTTCTATACAAACTTGATAGGTTAGGTCTTTAACAATATCTCTATTCGGCAAAGTAATTAACATTAAGGCATCTTCTTAACGTGGAATTACATCCATTCAGATCTTAAGTATTAACCACGATGCACAAGACTCCCTCTAGGTTTGGAATTATATTTACTAAATCTTCCTACACTGTATTTTTCTCAATGAGTTCTAAAGAGCTGCAACGTGTATTTTCTTCCATTAACTGTTCTGTTACAAGTATTGGATTTTTCTTATCACATGTCGTCTTCTTTGTTTGAGTAATGTTTAGTTCAAAGAATAACTCTTTTTAAAATAGAGCAAGATAAATGTTACATTTGATCAAAGGGTTAGTTCTTATAATCACTGTTGATTCACGTACGTTCCTGCCAATATACGTATCATGAACCACTATGCGTACGATTCCATTGAGGTTTGTGACTTCAAAGAATAAAAGTCGTTTTTGTCTTTCTTTTCTTTGCTATATCTTAAGTGTTCACTATTCTTGCATATTCAGAACGTGAAAAGGATCTGTCTCTATTTACTATAACGCAATGCTTAATATACCGCCTTTACGTTGATTCGTCTCCTGTGGCCCTTGCTTAGCTTCATGCACCCAACTGTACCATATTTTGACCTTTAGATCATCAGTATTTTCCAGGTCTGTACAGCAATGTTTCGTGCAACAGGAAGAACATATGGGTTACTGCACAATATGTGCTTCGAAAATATTCAAGATTAACAAATGAATGATAAATATAAACTATATTTATCTGCAAATTACCTCAAAAATAGAAGAGAAGTAGAACTCCTGAGATATTGCACTAGACGTGATCGAGTGGAATCTTACAATCCGATACAACGATGCTAAGTTTCATCATATTTGATAGATGCTTTCTTTATGTTCTTATGTACAGTGTCTTCCTCGTGTGCATATAGAACGGATGCTTTTCGTCCCGTTCGTTGTCAACGTCCTGTGATTGAATTTAAAAATCAGAGAAAATTTTGCACACAATTGTTTGAACGAACGGACAATTTATCGCATGTGACAATCTGATTCTACATGCTGTATCTGCATTGTATGATTGAGTTTTTCACACTTTCTTTTTTATTATCACTTGCAAAGTTCGTGTTGTCCCAAAACCGATCTCAGCTCTTTTCCTCCTCTAGCGACTCTTTGGTTAGCATTTCTAAATCCTTCAATTCATGCCACGAAATGAATCCTATTTCAGAGAAAGAAACGTTTCCAAAAGAAATCCAGCTTCTTAACCTATGTTGTGCTGTTTCAATATGCTCCATCAACCAAGATGCTCACGATTCCATTGAAAATTTGTAATTTCACAGCTTGACCATCTCCTCTCTATCATAAAATATCAGGCCATATAGTCTGTATTTTGGATTTAGTTTTCAATCTCTTTTAATCTGGTAAGAGATTTAGGCATTATTTTTTTTCTAGTAACATTTTCTGTAACTCCCTCGGCAAATAGCATAACTGTTGTAATTTGAATGCGAATATCTAGATATTTGATCGTGTCTAAGATGATCAAAATTTTGCTATAGTGTGTCAAATTATTTACTTATACAGTTTTAAGTTTTCAACACATTTCTCACAAAACTCATCGCAATGATTGCCTCCGAAATTATCATAATATTATTCCTCATTATGATCTCTTTATATACATTTAGTCTTGATAACTGTTGAACATTCAGTTAAACACTGAATATAGGTAGAGTTTCTACAACCACGTTCAGTCTAAAGATTTCCTTTAACCGTTGTTTGCGCTTTTCCATTCGCGTTTATTATTTTACACGTCGACTCATGTTTCTGTTGTATATTCTATACAAATATGATAAGTGAGATCTTAAACAATGTCGACATTTGGCATGATATTGAACATTCAGGCATATTGTTTAACTTAATGACATTTTTACTGTGTTCTAGTGATAACAACGATGCACAAGATTCCCTTAAGGTTCGGAAATTTACTTAATAAATCTGCCTAAACTTTTGTATTCAATGAGTTCTGACCAGTTCCGGCTCGATATTGTTTTTAATCAACTATTGTGTTACAAGGATTTGCATTTTCAGATGAGGTGTAATCTTTTTTCTTTGTACAATCTAGCTGTTTAAACAATACCTCTTTCTTAAGTAGTGGAATAATAATTCTTACATTTCATCAAAGCATTAGCTCTTATAGTCTCTTTCTGTCGAATGAGTTTCCACCTAAGTTCTGTATCATTAACCACGATGCGCACGATTCCATTGATGTTTGTGGTTTCATAAAAACAGAGTGGCTTTTACTCCCCTTCATCGCTTTTACCTAAGATTTCTCCTGTCGTGTTTAGAGCATCGAAAGGCCCTGTCTCTGTTTATTATAACATAATCATTAATTTTCAACCTTTACGCTCATTCCCCATCCTGCTTTCTACGTGTATTTGATGCACCCAATTGTACCAGATTTTGACATCTAAATAATTAACATTTCCAGAGTCCTTGTCACAAACGTATCATGCAACAGGAAGAAAATGGGGGAACTGTACAATATCAATAATAATTCAAGACTAACAAACGGATAAGAGATATGTACTACATTATTTTTGAAATTACCTGAAGAAAATAAAAGAGAATTTGAGCTGCAAAGAAAGTTGCACTAAACGTGAACAACAGGAATATTATATTACCATTCAACGATCGTAAATTACATAATATTGTCACGAATGCATATTTTATCATTCCCATGCAGAACATTTTTCTCTTGTACATAGAGAATAGACTATTTATGTCCTTTTCCTACTCGACGTTTTCAAATCTAATCTTTTTCCGATACAAAAAATGCTAAATTTCATCATATTCGCACAGATGGTTTTTTGCGTCGCATGTACAGCATCCTTCTCGTGTGCATGTAGAACGGATTGGTTCAATCTCTTGCTTAGACAACATTTTGTGACTGAATTTAAAAATTAATCGTAGCACTTTTGATATAATTTTAAAACGATATGTGGTCTATGTCACATTACCCACGATGCGCACGATTTCATTGAGGTTTGTGATTTCATAAACGAAACGCAACTTTTGTCTTTCTTTTCTTCGCTATTTCGTAAATGTTCTGCTGTTGCATATTCAGAACGTTAATAGGCTGCTTTTACATTCATTCCCGTCCTGCAGTCTTCACCGATCTTCATGCACCCAACCGTTCGAAATTTTGAAATTTATATAATCAATACTTGCCGTGTCTATGAAAGAAACGTTCGTCCAACAAGATGAAATTGAGGTCACTGCGCAATATGTGTTTGTAAAAGAAATTCATGATTAGCACACGAATAATTATAACTATATTACCATACAAAATTACCTAAAATGTATAGTGAAGAAGTAGAATTGATGAATTAGTTGAATCTTTTACTGCTATACAACGAAGCTAAACTTCATCATATTCTGAAACATATTCGTTTCCCTTCCATGGGAGGCTTCTTTCTCGTGTACATATAGAATGGATTGATTCTGTCCCTTGACTATTCTACTTTGTATGATTGCATTTAACAATCAATTATAACGTTCGTCATATAATTTAGAGCGATTAGAAAACATGTCGCATGTGACAATCTGATTCTACACTGCTGTGTCTGCACTATACGAGCGTAGCTCCTTTCCTGTTAAAGTGACTATTTGGTCATAATGTATTGATCATAATGTACTGATCCTTAAAAGCATGCCTCCAAATTGGTCATGTTTCAGTTGAAGAAGACATTCCGTGTCTTGAACTGCTTTACACTGCCCTAATATACCCCATTTACCATGATGCTCATGATTCCATTGAAATTTGTCATTTTACAACTTGACCATCTCCCCTACAATGTCCGACCACATCGTCTGTATTTTGTATTCAATTTTCCATATCTCTTGATCTGATAGTAGAATTAACAGTCTAGTTTGGTTTTAAGAACCATTTCTGCATCTTCTTCGTCCAATGGCCTAATTGTATGCGAATATTTTGATCTTTAATCGTGTCCAGGATGATCAATTTTTGTTACACTGTGTCAAATTATTTCTTTCCAGTGTTTCAGGTTTTCGAAATAATTCTCACAAATCTGATCATATTTCATCACATTCACACAGATGGGTTTTTTCCCTCTCATGTACAGCCTCCTTCTCGTGTGCATGGAGAACGGATTGGTTAATTACCTTTCCTAGACAACGTTTTGTGATTGAATTTAAAAATCAGTTGTATCACCTTTCATATGACTTTCAAAGGACATGTGGAAGATGTATCATTAACCACGATGCGCACGATTCCATTGAGGTTTGTGATTTCGTAAAAGAAAAGTAGTTGTTGTCTTTCTTTACTTCGCTATTTCGTAAGCGTTCTCCTGTTGCATATTTAGAACGATAATAGGCTCTGTCTCCGTTTACTATAATGTAATAGTTAATTTTCCACTTTTACCTTCATTCCCCTCTTGCAGCCTTTGGTGATCTTCATGCACCCAATCATAAGAAATTTTGCAAGTTATATAATCAGTATTTTCACAGCCTATTATGAAAGAATGTTTCGTCCAACAAGATGAAAAAAGAGCTACTGCACAATATATGTTTCTTAAAACAATCTTGACTAACAAATAAACGATCGGAACTATATTACCTTGGAAATTACTTCAAAAATATAGAAAAGAAGTGAATTGATGAACTAGTTGAATTTTTACTGGTATACAACGGCCCTAAATATCATCATATTTTATATTATGTCAGATGTTCCTTTTTCCCTTCGATATCTGGCGTGCTTCTCTTGTGCATATAGAATGGATTATTTCTGTTCCTTGTCTAGTCTACTTTATATGATTGCACTGAAAAATCAATCGTAACGTTCTTCATATAATTTTAGACCGATTAGCAAATATGTCGCATGTGACAATCTGATTCTACATTGCTGCATCTGCATTGTATTGTCTTATCTCCTTTCTTGCTAAAGCGACTCCTCGGTCATAATTTATTGATCCTTCAAATAAATGTCCCTGAATTAGTCCGATTTCAGTTGAACAAGAAATACCGTGCGTTAAACTGGATTACACAGTCCTAATAGACTCTATTTAGCATGATGCTCATGATTCCATTGAAATGTGTCATTTTACAACTCGACCATCTCCCCTCTATCCTACAATGTCCGACCAAATCGTCTGTATTTTGTATTCAGTTTTCCATGTCTCTTGATTTGATATGAGAGTTAAGCAAATAGTTTGGTTCTAACAATATTTTCTGCATCTTCTTCGGCAAATAGCCTATCTGTTGTAATTGCATGCGAATATTTTGATATTTAATGATGTCCAGGATGATTACATTTTGTTTCACTGCTTTAAATTATTTCCTTTCTGTCTTTCAACTTTTTAAAGAGTTTTCACATAACTCATCGCTGTGATTGGCTCCCAAATTGCAATACAATTATTCGTCATTATGATCACTTAGTAAATATTTTGGCTTGATAACTGTTGAACATCCCGTTAAACGTTGACTATTAGTAGAGTTTCTTTAACCTAGTTTTGTTACACTGTGTCAAAATAGTTCCTTGTAGTGTTTCAAATTTTCAAAATAATTCTCACAAAACTAATCACATTTTCTCCCAAATTACGATAAAATGATTCGTCATTATGATAACTTTGTAAATATTAAGTCTTGATAACTATTGAACATCCCGTTAATCACTGACTATTTGTAGTGTTTTTTCAGCCAAGCTCAATCATCTCGAAGTTTTCCTTTAACCGTTCTTCACTCAATGTCATTCACGTTTATGATTTTACACATCGTCTCATGTTCCTGCTGTATGTTCTATACAAACTTGATAGGTTAGGTCTTTAACAATATCTCTATTCGGCAAAGTAATTAACATTAAGGCATCTTCTTAACGTGGAATTACATCCATTCAGATCTTAAGTATTAACCACGATGCACAAGACTCCCTCTAGGTTTGGAATTATATTTACTAAATCTTCCTACACTGTATTTTTCTCAATGAGTTCTAAAGAGCTGCAACGTGTATTTTCTTCCATTAACTGTTCTGTTACAAGTATTGGATTTTTCTTATCACATGTCGTCTTCTTTGTTTGAGTAATGTTTAGTTCAAAGAATAACTCTTTTTAAAATAGAGCAAGATAAATGTTACATTTGATCAAAGGGTTAGTTCTTATAATCACTGTTGATTCACGTACGTTCCTGCCAATATACGTATCATGAACCACTATGCGTACGATTCCATTGAGGTTTGTGACTTCAAAGAATAAAAGTCGTTTTTGTCTTTCTTTTCTTTGCTATATCTTAAGTGTTCACTATTCTTGCATATTCAGAACGTGAAAAGGATCTGTCTCTATTTACTATAACGCAATGCTTAATATACCGCCTTTACGTTGATTCGTCTCCTGTGGCCCTTGCTTAGCTTCATGCACCCAACTGTACCATATTTTGACCTTTAGATCATCAGTATTTTCCAGGTCTGTACAGCAATGTTTCGTGCAACAGGAAGAACATATGGGTTACTGCACAATATGTGCTTCGAAAATATTCAAGATTAACAAATGAATGATAAATATAAACTATATTTATCTGCAAATTACCTCAAAAATAGAAGAGAAGTAGAACTCCTGAGATATTGCACTAGACGTGATCGAGTGGAATCTTACAATCCGATACAACGATGCTAAGATTCATCATATTTGATAGATGCTTTCTTTATGTTCTTATGTACAGTGTCTTCCTCGTGTGCATATAGAACGGATGCTTTTCGTCCCGTTCGTTGTCAACGTCCTGTGATTGAATTTAAAAATCAGAGAAAATTTTGCATACAATTGTTTGAACGAACGGACAATTTATCGCATGTGACAATCTGATTCTACATGCTGTATCTGCATTGTATGATTGAGTTTTTCACACTTTCTTTTTTATTATCACTTACAAAGTTCGTGTTGTCCCAAAACCGATCTCAGCTCTTTTCCTCCTCTAGCGACTCTTTGGTTAGCATTTCTAAATCCTTCAATTCATGCCACGAAATGAATCCTATTTCAGAGAAAGAAACGTTTCCAAAAGAAATCCAGCTTCTTAACCTATGTTGTGCTGTTTCAATATGCTCCATCAACCAAGATGCTCACGATTCCATTGAAAATTTGTAATTTCACAGCTTGACCATCTCCTCTCTATCATAAAATATCAGGCCATATAGTCTGTATTTTGGATTTAGTTTTCAATCTCTTTTAATCTGGTAAGAGATTTAGGCATTATTTTTTTTCTAGTAACATTTTCTGTAACTCCCTCGGCAAATAGCATAACTGTTGTAATTTGAATGCGAATATCTAGATATTTGATCGTGTCTAAGATGATCAAAATTTTGCTATAGTGTGTCAAATTATTTACTTATACAGTTTTAAGTTTTCAACACATTTCTCACAAAACTCATCGCAATGATTGCCTCCGAAATTATCATAATATTATTCCTCATTATGATCTCTTTATATACATTTAGTCTTGATAACTGTTGAACATTCAGTTAAACACTGAATATAGGTAGAGTTTCTACAACCACGTTCAGTCTAAAGATTTCCTTTAACCGTTGTTTGCGCTTTTCCATTCGCGTTTATTATTTTACACGTCGACTCATGTTTCTGTTGTATATTCTATACAAATATGATAAGTGAGATCTTAAACAATGTCGACATTTGGCATGATATTGAACATTCAGGCATATTGTTTAACTTAATGACATTTTTACTGTGTTCTAGTGATAACAACGATGCACAAGATTCCCTTAAGGTTCGGAAATTTACTTAATAAATCTGCCTAAACTTTTGTGTTCAATGAGTTCTGACCAGTTCCAGCTCGATATTGTTTTTAATCTACTATTGTGTTACAAGGATTTGCATTTTCAGATGAGGTGTTATCTTCTTTCTTTGTACAATCTTCCTGTTCAAACAATAGCTCTTTCTTAAGTAGTGGAATAATAATTGTTACATTTCATCAAAGCATTAGCTCTTATAGTTTCTTTTCTTTCGAACGAGTTTCCACCCAAGTTATGTATCATTAACCACGATGCGCACGATTCCATTGATGTTTGTGGTTTCATAAAAGCAGACTGGCTTTTACTCCCCTTCATCGCTTTTACCTAAGATTTCTCCTGTCGTATTTAGAGCATCGAAAGGCCCTGTCTCTGTTTATTATAACATAATCGTTAATTTTCAGCCTTTACGCTCATCCCCCATCCTGCTTTCTACGTGTATTTGATGCACCCAATTGTACCAAATTTTGACATTTAAATAATTAACATTTCCAGAGTCCTTGTAACAAACGTTTCAAGCAACAGGAAGAAAATGGGGGCTACTGTACAATATCAACAATAATTCAAGACTAACAAACAGATAAAAGATATGTACTACATTATTTTCGAAATTACCTGAATAAAATAGAAGAGAATTTGAGGTGCAAAGGAGGTTGCACTAAACGTGAACAACAGGAATATTATATTCCCATTCAACGATCCTAAGTAACATAATATTGTCACGATTGCATATTTTTATCATTCCCATGCAGAACATTTTTGTCTTGTACACATGGAATAGACTATTTCTGTCCCTTTCCTACTCGACGTTTTCAAATCTAATCCTTTTCCGATACCAAAAATGTTACATTTCATCATATTCGCACAGATGGTTTCTTCCGTCGCATGTACAGCATCCTTCTCGTGTGCATGTAGAACGGACTGGTTCCATCTCTTCCTTAGACAACATTTTGTGACTGAATTTAAAAATTAATCGTAGCACTTTTGATATAATTTTAAAACGATATGTGGTCTATATATCATTAACCACGATGCGCACGATTTCATTGAGGTTTGTGATTTCATAAAAGAAACGCAATTTTTGTCTTTCTTTTCTTCGCTATTTCGTAAATGTTCTGCTGTTGCATATTCAGAACGTTAATAGGCTGCTTTTACATTCATTCCCGTCCTGCAGTCTTCACCGATCTTCATGCACCCAACCGTTCGAAATTTTGAAATTTATATAATCAATACTTGCCGTGTCTATGAAAGAAACGTTCGTCCAACAAGATGAAATTGAGGTCACTGCGCAATATGTGTTTGTAAAAGAAATTCATGATTAGCACACGAATAATTATAACTATATTACCATACAAAATTACCTAAAATGTATAGTGAAGAAGTAGAATTGATGAATTAGTTGAATCTTTTACTGCTATACAACGAAGCTAAACTTCATCATATTCTGAAACATATTCGTTTCCCTTCCATGGGAGGCTTCTTTCTCGTGTACATATAGAATGGATTGATTCTGTCCCTTGACTATTCTACTTTGTATGATTGCATTTAACAATCAATTATAACGTTCGTCATATAATTTAGAGCGATTAGAAAACATGTCGCATGTGACAATCTGATTCTACACTGCTGTGTCTGCACTATACGAGCGTAGCTCCTTTCCTGTTAAAGTGACTATTTGGTCATAATGTATTGATCATAATGTACTGATCCTTAAAAGCATGCCTCCAAATTGGTCATGTTTCAGTTGAAGAAGACATTCCGTGTCTTGAACTGCTTTACACTGCCCTAATATACCCCATTTACCATGATGCTCATGATTCCATTGAAATTTGTCATTTTACAACTTGACCATCTCCCCTACAATGTCCGACCACATCGTCTGTATTTTGTATTCAATTTTCCATATCTCTTGATCTGATAGTAGAATTAACAGTCTAGTTTGGTTTTAAGAACCATTTCTGCATCTTCTTCGTCCAATGGCCTAATTGTATGCGAATATTTTGATCTTTAATCGTGTCCAGGATGATCAATTTTTGTTACACTGTGTCAAGTTATTTCTTTCCAGTGTTTCAGGTTTTCGAAATAATTCTCACAAATCTGATCATATTTCATCACATTCACACAGATGGGTTTTTTCCCTCTCATGTACAGCCTCCTTCTCGTGTGCATGGAGAACGGATTGGTTAATTACCTTTCCTAGACAACGTTTTGTGATTGAATTTAAAAATCAGTTGTATCACCTTTCATATGACTTTCAAAGGACATGTGGAAGATGTATCATTAACCACGATGCGCACGATTCCATTGAGGTTTGTGATTTCGTAAAAGAAAAGTAGTTGTTGTCTTTCTTTACTTCGCTATTTCGTAAGCGTTCTCCTGTTGCATATTTAGAACGATAATAGGCTCTGTCTCCGTTTACTATAATGTAATAGTTAATTTTCCACTTTTACCTTCATTCCCCTCTTGCAGCCTTTGGTGATCTTCATGCACCCAATCATAAGAAATTTTGCAAGTTATATAATCAGTATTTTCACAGTCTATGAAAGAATGTTTCGTCCAACAAGATGAAAAAAGAGCTACTGCACAATATATGTTTCTAAAAACAATCTTGACTAACAAATAAACGATCGGAACTATATTACCTTGGAAATTACTTCAAAAATATAGAAAAGAAGTGAATTGATGAACTAGTTGAATTTTTACTGGTATACAACGGCCTAGATATCATCATATTTTATATTATGTCAGATGTTCCTTTTTCCCTTCGATATCTGGCGTGCTTCTCTTGTGCATATAGAATAGATTATTTCTGTTCCTTGTCTAGTCTACTTTATATGATTGCACTGAAAAATCAATCGTAACGTTCTTCATATAATTTTAGACCGATTAGCAAATATGTCGCATGTGACAATCTGATTCTACATTGCTGCATCTGCATTGTATTGTCTTATCTCCTTTCTTGCTAAAGCGACTCCTCGGTCATAATTTATTGATCCTTCAAATAAATGTCCCTGAATTAGTCCGATTTCAGTTGAACAAGAAATACCGTGCGTTAAACTGGATTACACAGTCCTAATAGACTCTATTTAGCATGATGCTCATGATTCCATTGAAATGTGTCATTTTACAACTCGACCATCTCCCCTCTATCCTACAATGTCCGACCAAATCGTCTGTATTTTGTATTCAGTTTTCCATGTCTCTTGATTTGATATGAGAGTTAAGCAAATAGTTTGGTTCTAACAATATTTTCTGCATCTTCTTCGGCAAATAGCCTATCTGTTGTAATTGCATGCGAATATTTTGATATTTAATGATGTCCAGGATGATTACATTTTGTTTCACTGCTTTAAATTATTTCCTTTCTGTCTTTCAACTTTTTAAAGAGTTTTCACATAACTCATCGCTGTGATTGGCTCCCAAATTGCAATACAATTATTCGTCATTATGATCACTTAGTAAATATTTTGGCTTGATAACTGTTGAACATCCCGTTAAACGTTGACTATTAGTAGAGTTTCTTTAACCTAGTTTTGTTACACTGTGTCAAAATAGTTCCTTGTAGTGTTTTAAATTTTCAAAATAATTCTCACAAAACTGACCGCATTATCTCCCAAATTACGATAAAATGATTCGTGATTATGATAACTTTGTAAATATTAAGTCTTGATAACTATTGAACACCCCGTTAATCACCGACTATTTGTAGTGTTTTCTTTCAGGCATGTTGAATCATCTCAATGGTTTCCGTTTTACCGATTCTAGGACAATGTCATTCTCGTTTATGATTTTGCACATCGTCTCATGTTCATTTTTTATATTCTGTATAAAGTTGATTTGTCATATCTTATCATTGTGGCCATTTGGCAAGGTAATGAACAATAGGGCCTTTTCTTAACATAGGATAACCTGTTCAGTGCTTAATAGTTACTCACGAATGACAATATCCTCTGATGGTTTGGCAGCGTTCTCATTAAATCTTCCTACACCTATTTCTTTCAATGAGTTCAAACGTGATAATTTTTTTTCCATCAAATGTTGCTTGAAACGTTTTTGTAATTTTCATTTGAGTTGTCTTCTTTTTTTTGTTATTGTTGTTTAAACAATAACTCATTCTAACCTAGTTGAAAAATAATTGTTACATTTGGTCAAAGCGTTAGCTCTTATAGTCTCTTTTCGTTCATGTGCGTTCGTCAATATATGTATCATTAACTACGATCCTCACGATTCCTTTGAGGCTTGTAATCTCGTTATGGCAAGATGTTTTCATTTGTTTTTCCTTCGCTATTTTATAATTGTTCTCTCCTGTCTCATATTTAGAATGTTGAAAGGCATTTTCTCTGTTTATTATAACATAATTGTTAACTTTCTGCATTTACGTCCATTCCCCCATTGCAGCCCTCGATTACGTTGATGCACGTAACTGTATCAAATTTTGACATTTAAGTTATCAACATTTCCCCAGTCTTTGTAATAAAGTTTCGTGCAATAGATATGAAATGTGGGCTACTGCACAATATACGTTTCAACAATTGTTCACGGTTAAATGACGAATGAAAGATATGCACTATCTTACTTTCCACTTTACTTCAAGAAAATAGAAGAGAAGTTGAGCTGCTTAGGGTGGTTGCACTAAATGTAAACTAGGGAAAGATTTTTCCCATGCAACGATGCTAAATTACATCATATTCTGACAGATGTATCTTTGTATCCTTCCAATGCACTGCTCTATTTCTTTGTGCTTATATAATGGATTGTTTCTGTCCCTTTCCTAGTCAATCTTTTGAAATATTTTATTCCGAAAGAAAGATGCTCTTTTGTATCCTATTCTGACATAAGTTCTTTTCTGTCCCATGTACAGCGCCCTTCTTGGCTGAGTATAGAAATCATTGGTTTTGTCCCTTTCCTATTCAACTTTTTTTGATGAATACTACACACTATATTACATTGCAAATTACCTCAAATATAGAAGAGAAGTAGAACTGCTGAGGAGGTTGCACTAACCATAATGTAGTGGAATCGTTTTGTCCGATACAAAGATGCTACCTTTCACCATATTTGACTGATGGTTGTTTTCCTTCTCATGCACAACGTCTTTCTCTTGTAGATATATATTTGATTGCTTCTCTCCCGTTCCTATTCAACTTATTCAGATTGAATTTAAAATTCAGTCGTAACATTTTGCATACAATTTTTAAAACGAATAGCCAATTTTTCGCATATGATACTCTGCTTCTACATCGCTGTATCTATATTCTTTGATTTTCTATTTTACTCCTTGTATTGTATCATCACATATAATGTTCGTGTTTTCTCAAAATTGATCTTAATTCATCTCCTGTAAAAGCGACTCTTTCGTCAGAATTTATATATTCTTGAATTTAATGCTACAAAATTAAAATTATATTTAGATGAATAAACGTTTCCGGAGAAAAGCCAGCTTCTTTAACTGTTGTACTGTTCCGATATACCCAATTAACCACGATGCTCACGATTCCATTGAAAATTGTAATTTCACAGCTTGACCATCTTTCCTTTATCTTCTGATATGAGTCAACAGTAAATGTTTCCTAAAAATATTTTCTGAATTTAAAATGTCCTAGATGTCTTAATTGTATGCTAATAGTATGTATTAATTGTCTTAATTGTATGCGGATAATATGTATTTATTCTCATAATTGTATGCGAATGGTATGTAATAATTGTCTTAATTGTATGCGAATAATATAATTAATTGTCTTAATTGTATGCTAATAATATGACATTCAGCCACGTCCATGATGATTAGCTTCTTCCTTTGTGTGTCAAATTAGTTCTTTCCAAGGTTTCAAGTGTTCGAAACAATTGTTTGTTATGTATATTTAATTTGTATTTGTTAGCTTATTCTCCATGATTAGATGTTATGTAAAATTATATTTTAGACTTGACTTTGTAACAAATTTGAAAACAAATACTACATCATAGTTAATATTTCTCTATGAATGTGTGTTAAATATTAGAATATTTACCAATGGAAGTAAGCATGTTTATCTTAATTTGAGTCCAGGACATTGGTATTCCCAATGAAAATACCTGTCCTACCTGATGTTGCCCATGTTCTTTATTATAATTTTAGTAATATACCTTGTCTTATTGACAACTTTGAATAATCCAGAAATGAACCTTTGACCCTCATCCTAATTATATTTTATGTTTCCTAGCTTTTTACATTATGGTGTATGCTTGAGAAATTACTCATTCCTTCTTTAACATCTTTGAGCAGAATGAGTCTTATTGGTGTGTTCAGATTTTCATTTGGGTGGAATTATTCATTCAAATTATCATTAGCTGGGAATGTCAAGTGCTCATCTATAAGATTCTTGGGGTGGAACATTAACTTGGAATTAAAGTGATTTCCGGCAGGAACATATTTAGATTACAATATTGTGATACATAAAATAAGACTGTTAGCCCACCACCACACTACAGGCCACTGGCACATTAACATATTCGAGACTACAAGCACATCAACACATTCAGTATTGGAACTTATGTGGAATACCACTGGAATTCAGTTGTAACTTTGCACATTTGGACTTGTGATAAAATTGTTGTGACTATTTGGGATTTAATTCACAATACTGTAAGTTCATTTTAAAGTTTCACTTTGTATTCCAGAGAAAAAAATTCATTTGCTGAATTGTTAAAAACAATTGTTGTGTTGCTTTCTTTTCTGTCACTTAGTTTAAGACTATACAGTCGTAATATGTCACAAAACTCATCGCAATGATTGTTTCCTAAATTACGACAAAATGTTCTTTTTATTCTTCCTTAGTAATTATTAGTTCTTTGTAAATGTTCAACCTCGCGTTAAACATTGAAGATTCATAAAGTTTCTTCAATCACGTTTAATCAACTTGAAATGTTTCCCTAGCCATCCTTCGCGCTACGCCATTCGTGTTTGTTATTTTACACACCAGCTCCGTTTCTTGTTTTATATTGTGTACATCCTATAACTTATACGATATTTGGGAAGGTAATAAACATTCAAGCTTATTCTTAAATTAGATGCCTTGCTTGCTCAGACTTTGTATATGTTTTAATTTAATGCCAAGACCTTAGGTAGATTTAATTAGCTTCCAGTGAAAGATACGTTCTCAGCAAATATACAATTTCTTAGACTGGGTTGCAGTGTCCTAATATGCATGATATATATAATGAGCACGACTTCGTTGAAATTAATAATTTTCCAACATGATCTTCCCTTTTCTCAATTTATGTTTGTCAACGTTCTACATATTGTCAACTCCATTTGTTTTTCTTTTTACCTTATCTTCATTACATTTGAGAGTAGGTGCATTTTTTTCTAGTTTGTTTGTAACCATTCTTTCCTCGATCTTGTTTTGCATGTACTAAACTTTCAAGTTAAACCTGATTAGATTCTGTTACATTCCTTGAAATTATTTCTACTCAGAGTTCCATCTTATCTAACAACTGTCTCAAGGCGATGTTTCCTTCCCAAGAGATAATAAAATTAGTTTGCACCAAACTCCTTTAGTAATTATTTAGAAAGTCTTGATAAGGACTGAACATCTCGGTAAACCTTTAATATTTACCATTTTCTTTAAACAAGTTCAATTTTATCTTGATTTTATCTTGTATCATGTTGAGCGCGAATCCATCCATGGTTTGATTCTCATGTTGGATCATATTTCTGTGTTCTGTTGTACTTAAATATTGTAGTTTCTGTCTTCAAACATTTCACTAGTCCGTAAGATAATGAACTTTGAATTAGGTTTGCAACATTTTGATGTTGTCGCATTAGCCACGATACACATGATTCCATTGGGATTTATAATTATTATTCGATTGTCTCTGGTACTTAACAACACGTACCTTTCAATATTATGTATTGTTTTACAAGCATTGGCATTTTTGTTATATAAACTTGTATTCTTGCAGATGTGTTCGCTCTCATGGTTTAATGTTTTCAAGATTTCCCTGTTGGCTGTAATTAAAGGAATTGAATCTTTTACTCGAATCAAATTATTTTAAATATCAGATTATTATGAAACGAATTTCTTAAGTGTTTGCATTTATTAACTTATCGAACGAAAGTAATCTTAATCAGGAAACTGATTCCTAATTTGTTATTATGCCACAAAAGCGGCAATATGCAAAAAAAAAAACCGCAGTATATTTCCTATATTACAGAGGATATTTCGTTTCAAGTACCAATACTTCAAGGCCAATTTTCAAAGGCCAAGAATACGTCTCTCCTGACAATGAATGTACCTCTTTCACGTGTATTTCTTTTTCACGATTAACGATGGCCACAATCTCTTCCACGTTTCCACGCTTGTTTGAAAATATGGTTTAATATGAACACTCTTTTGAGTCGTATTCATGATTTTGGGAGGCTGGGTTTGAGAGTGTTCGAAATAACTTTCTTGGTTTATAAAAAAAGGACTTGGAAAAAATCAAAATTTGATTTTTTAAGGCCGAATTGTGTTACAATGCCGCATTTTCAGATTCACTAGGAGTATAGTCTATATAGGTACACATGATACATTTAAGCCACAATTGTTGATCGAAAACTTTGTATACGCAACGGTAACTAACTAACTAACTAACTAACTATGTGTATATATA